>CAUYLG010063773.1:0-37167 GCA_963573385.1 Cacajao melanocephalus
CCTTCATTTCAACCCTGGTGAATCTGACGATTATGTGCCTTGGGGTTGCTCTTCTTGAGGAATATCTTTGTGGTGTTCTCTGTATTTCCTGGACTTGAATATTGGCCTGCCTTGCTAGGTTGGGGAAGTTCTCCTGGATACTATACTGAAGAGTGTTTTCCAGATTGGATTCACTCTCTCCGTCACATTCAGGCACACCTATCAAACATAGATTAGGTCTTTTCACATAATTCCATATTTCTTGGACGCTTTGTTCATTTCTTTTTACTCTTTTTTCTGTCATCTTGCCTTCTCATTTTATTTCATTGAGTTGATCTTTAATCTCTGATATCCTTTCTTCTGCTTGGTCGATTCAGCTATTGAAACTTGTGTATGCTTCACGAAGTTCTCATGTTGTGTTTTTCAGCTTCATTAAGTCATTTATATTCTTCTCTAAGCTGTTTATTCTCATTAGCATTTCATCAAACCTTTTTTCAAGGTTCTTAGTTTCTTTGCATTGTGTTAGAACATGTTCTTTTAGCTCAGAGAGGTTTGTTATTACCCACCTTCTGAAGCCTGTTTCTGTCAATTCATCAGACTCATTTTCCTTCCAGCTTTGTTCCCTAGCTGGTGAGGAGTTGTGATCCCTTGGGGGAGGAGAGGTGCTCTGGTTTTGGGTGTTTTCATCCTTTTTGTGCTGGTTTCTTCCCATCTTTGTGGATTTATCTACCTGTGGTCTTTGTAGTTGGTGACTCTCGGATGGGGTCTCTGAGTGGACATCCTTTTTGTTGATGTTGAAGTTATTTCTTTCTGTTTTTTAGTTTTCCTCCTAACATTCAGGAGGAGTCCTCTGCTGTAGGACTGCTGAGGTCCACTCCAGGCCCTGCTTGCCTGGGGATCACCTGCGGCAGCTGCAGAGCAGTAAGGGTTGCTGCCAGTTTCTTCTTCTGCTATCTTTGTCCCAGAAGGATACCCACCAGATGTCAGCCTGAGCTCTCCTTTATGAGGTGTCTCTTTGGATATACATGAGTCAGGGAGCTGCTTGAGGAGACAGTCTGTCCCTTATAGGAGCTCAAGTGCTGAGCTGGGAGCTCTATTGTTTCATTCAGAGCTGCTGGGCAGGTACATTTAAGTCTGCTGCAGCAGAACTCATAACCACCTTTTTTCCCAGGTGCTCTGTCCTGGGAAGGTGGGCTTTATTTATATGTTCCTGATGTGCTGCTGCCTTTTTTCAGAGATGCCCTGCCCAGTGAGGAGGTAGTCTAGTCACAGTCTGCCAGCAGAGGCATTGCTGAGCTGCTGTGGGCTCTGCCCAGCTTCTGTGTGAACTTCCTTGCGGTTTTGTTTACAGAGGTCTAGTTAGAACTGCCTTGGTGATGGCGGTCTGCCTCAGTAATGGCAGACTGCCTCTGTAATGGCAGACTGCCTTCATAATAGTGGACTGCCTCAGTAGTGGTGGACTGCCTCGGTAATGGCAGACGCCCTTCCCCTCACAGACCCGGACAGTCCCAGGTCCAGCTGCACTTGCTGCAAAACTCTCAATCCAGAGCATTTGAGATTGCTGGTCTTTGTGGGGGTGGGACCCACCAAGCCAGATCACCTGGCTCCCTGTTTCAGACCTCGTTTTTTCAGTTGAATAGGTGACTCTGTCTTCCAGGCGTTCCAGGCACCAGTTGAAACGGTCGCCCAGATTTGTGTGAGTTTTTGTGTGGAGACTTGCTGCACCAGCTGAACCAGCTGTGCTGGAAACTCATGGTGCTTCTCAGCCTGGGAATCTTCTGGTCGGTGGGTAGTAATAACTCATTTGGAAATGCGATGATCACTCACCATCTGTCTTGTTCTCACTGGGAACTGCACTCCAGGCTGTTCCTATTTGGCCATCTTCAGCCTCATTCATATCTTTTCATGAACACCCACCAACTTTTCCCTTCGAATAGCTTTCTAAAGCTATATTTTTAAGTCTTGCAATGACTTAACAAATTGCATTTAGAAAGCTTGTTACCAATTTAGACTCCCCTGTTATATTTTGAAATAATTTGGTCTTCATCCCCATCCCCATTTCCTGGCCAAAAGCTCCTAAAACCCTTGGAATCGCCAGAGTACTAACAGTGTCATTTGTGTGCTAATGAAATGACTGGTGGCTGGGGACCCTAGCGAGCTTCAGGATGGGGGCTGGCCACCAGAAAGACAGAGGCAGGATTGGGGGGTTGGGACTTCCAGCCCCACCTGCCAACCTCTGGGAAGAGGAGAGGGGCTGAAGGTTGAGTCGATTACCAATTACCAGTGATGTGATCAATCATGCCTATGTGATGCCGCCTCAGTGAAAACCCATAAGGACAGGGTTTGGAGAGCTTCCAGATAGCTGAACACGTGGAGCCTGAAGGGTGGTGTGCCTGGGCCGGGTGTGGGAGCTCTGAGCCCCTTCCCAGATGTCTCACCTTGTGCACCTCTTCCATCTGCCTCTTCATCTTCATCCTTTGAAATATCCCTTGTAATAAATGAATAAGTATAAGTAAAGTGCTTCCCTGAGCTCTGTGAGCCACTGTAGCAAATTAATCAAACCCGAGGAGGGGATCCTGGGAACCCTCATTTGCAGCCAGTTGGGCAGAAACACAGGTCACAACCTACTACCTGTGACTGGCGTCTGAAGCGGGGGCAGTCTTGCGGGACTGAGCCCTTAAACTGTGAGATCTGACACTATCCAAGTAGACAGCTTCAGAATTGAATAGAATGAGGAGACATCTGGCTGATATCTGCTGAAGGAGTGGTTGGTGTGGAAAAATCACTACACATTTTAGTGACCAGTCATCAGAGAAATACAATTATCCTTTGGTATCTTCAAAGGGATTGGTCGGAGAACCCCTCCCCTGGAAGGGTTTTGGTGATTTGGACACCAAAATTACCTTGAAAGTGTAGTATTTGCATATAATCTACACACATCCTCCACATGCTTTAAATCAGGGGTGTCCAATCTTTTGGTTTTCCTGGGCCACAGTGGAAGAAGAATTGTCTTGGGCAACACATAAAATACACTAATACTAATGACAGCTGATGAACCTTAAAAAATCACACACACAAAAAAATCTCATAATGTTTTAAGCAAATGTACAAATTGGTGTTGGAGGGTAAGCCACAGTTTGGACAAGCTTGCTTTAAATCATCTCTAGATTACTTATATCTAATACAATGTAAATACTATGTAAATAGTTGTATTGTTTAGGGAATAATGACAAGAAAAAAAGTCTGTTTAGTACAGACACAATCATTCTTTTTTTCAAATGTTTTTGAATTGACGTTGGATTAATCCACGGGTGCAGAACGCATGGATGTGAAGGAATGGCTGTATTCTGTGTAGATTGCTGTGGGAGAATGGGAAAAACACACTTTGGTTTGGCTTTCTTTGCATCCTTATAACTCCCGAGATCACGTGTGCTGCGTACATGGATTATTGCGCCTCTGTGATTTTTGATGATGTTTTATTTTTTCAAATTAGGAGAAAAGTTATTTGAAAATATATTCAAGAGCTTAAAGATGTTTTAAAAGCTTTATTAGACTTTTATTTTTCTAAGAATTGACTACTTACTGCTCTTGATAGCAATGTGAACACCAGCAAAGCAGTCACCTGATAAAGTATGCGGTTCATGCATTGGAAAGGAGAGCTTTAATTCTTGCGAAGGACTGCAGCTCACAGGCTGGGAAGTGTAGCCTCTGGCGCTGCCAAGAGCAAGTGCTTCGAGGGAGGGGTGAACGGAGTAGGAATTTATGCTGAATGGGGTGGCTGAACATACATATTCAGTAAGCTAGAGAAGGAGTACTGAATATTTACAAAAGGAGAAACGTGAATGTGCCACTGAGTTTCATGCCTCCTTGTGGGTCGTGTGTTTAAAAAAATGGCAGCATTAGCATACTCGGGGGTGGAGTTTTTAGCCTCTGACATCAAAAGGTGAAGCAGGGGCCACTGACCACTCACTGTGCGTCCTCTGTGAGCCAGACAAAACTGGTTCAGAGACAGTGATCCGTTTTAGGAAGGTTGCACTTGAAGCTGATGACTGTCACTCCAAAACTGCAAAGAGGTGGGGGGGAGTCCCGCCACGGCCTCAGGTGACTGGCTAAAGTTGAGTCCTGTGTTTCCTGTTTGCCAGAGCTGGTTTCTGCTTACTCCTTAGGAAAGAGTTCCGGTTAAACGTTAGTATAGAAGGGACGTGCTGAAGTATGTTACCTCCCATCCCAGCATGGCCAGGAGCTCCGTTTTTAAGGTTTCTCTGGGGTCCCCGTGGCCAAGAGCAGTTCTGTCAGTCAGCTGGGGGAACTTAGGATTTCATTTTTATCTCTCAGGTCAATTTAATAGACCTTGCATCTTTAAAGTAAGCATTATCAGATCTAAGAACTTGTCGTGTGAGCACAACTGGAACATCACAGTCTGCTGCCAAGACGCTAAGTGTTCTAAGAAAATTAATAACTTAGAGGTAAAACCTGACCTCCACGAAGATGAGAATCCTGAAGACGCTGGAACTCTAAAGAAAGGGGCATGTGTCCCCGTGGGGGCAGGCACCGTCCACTTCAGGCCGCAGTGCAGGCATGCCAGTGTTTTTCAGAAGTCCACCTGGTGACCTGTCCTGTCACCAGCTCAGGGAAAGACGGAAAACCGGAAGACAGCACCTCCTGGCCAGAATCCCAGCATCAGTTTGAGGGAGACAAGACGAGAAGGAACAAAATTGTTGCAGCAAAAATAACAGATTCTCCACTTCCCTACACAGGAGGGAATTCCCACACCTTGACAGGAGGCAGCTCCCCTTCTTGCCCACCTTGGCACAGGCGGTCACATTCCCCACCTGTCTGTTGAGAGACGGTGCAAGAGTGCGGCAGGGTCCGAGTGGGGGCATCTGCAAGACCCTGCTCCAGCCCACCGAGTGCTGGTGACAGCAGCGTCCCCTCTCGGCTCTGGCCTGAGCTCCTCCACCCTTCTTCAGTTCTCCCTCTCAGGCTTCTTTCATCTCACAGCTTTTTTTCCAATCCCTCCTCTTCTTTCTTTTTGATGATGTTTCAAAAGAGTCACCATTTGGAAGACAACTGTATGCAGAGTGTCAGAGAGCCATGGGTCTGCCCACAGGTAGTCTGCAACAGGGCAGACCTGTGCCTCTGACGGCCCAGGGGGAGGTCACAGTTGCCGCTTCTGTGCTACTCAATGCTCCTGTGACACAATTAGAACAAAGCCTGACTGCCATGACGAAGAAGAGGCAAACTTGTGCCAGTGGGTGTCTCATCCAGAGCACGTCAGTCATCCCGTGAGTTGGCAGAGCCAATGGGCAGACACACGGGATGAGGTCACAGGAAGATGCTCTCCTGCAGCAGATCCCAGGAGACAGAGACCCCGGCAGATTGCCCGAGACAGCTCCCGCCTGCACCTCCAGCATCAGCAGGCAGATAGAACAGTCCTGTGAGAGGGGACGGGGCGAGTCTGGGGGCCTTGGAAGACTGCGGGAAGAGCTGCAGACGGTGTGATCCAGGTTTACTAGTGACCAGTCCAAAGGAGGCCTCCCACTGCAGGGAAGGCAGCAGAGACCATCGCTGCCCCGCCCACGAGGAATATTTGGCCTGGAGTATTTGCTACTTAGTAAGAACCTCCCAGTTACCTGTTGGTGTGTTTTTAACTAACGTGAGAAGCAGGGACTGGGCTGTTTGTTGAGTATCATCAGTCTTGATATTTTTTAGGTCAATTGCACATGTTAGTAACATGGGTAGGGGTGGAGGCTGTCCTCACACATGGCTGCTGTAAAGGTCACAAGCAATGGAAAGTAAAAATAATTATTTCCATTAACTGGGGTATTATCTTAGGATGAAAGTGGAGAATGTGCACTCTGAACATGTAAAAGGAGGGCTTGGTTCACAGCTCTGCCTTCTGATATGTTGTTTGTTTGGAGCAGGTGCTGGATCCTATGGGTAGAAAACAGGCTTAGTGGAGTTAAGTAATTGTCCAAAATCAGGCTGCTTTGGCCAGGTGTGCAGTGGCTCACTCCTGTAATCCCAGCACTTTGGGAGGCTGAGGTGGGCGGATCACCTGAGGTCAGGAGTTCAAGACCAACCTAGCTAACATGGTGGAACCCCATCTCTACTAAAAATACAAAAATTAGCCAGGAATGGTGGTGCATACCTGTAACTCCAGCTTCTAAGGAGGCAAAGGCAAGAGAACTGCTTGAACCCAGGAGGCAGAGGTTTCAGTGAGCTGAGATCGTGCCACTGCACTCCAGCCTGGATAACAGAGCGAGACTCCATCTAAAAAAAAAAAAAGATCCCCTGAGGTCAGGAGTTCAGGACCAGCCTGACCATCATGGTGAAACCCCGTCTCTACTAAAAATAGATAAATAAGCCGGGGGTGGTGGCACCCGCCTGTAATCCCAGCTACTCGGGAGGTTGAGGCAGGAGAATTGTTTGAACCCAGGAGGCAGAGGTTACAGTGAGCCAAGATCGTGCCATTGCTCTCCAGCCTTGGCAAGAAGAGTGAAACTTCATATCAAAAAAAAAAAATCATGCTGCTTCTTACCCGTTGACTAGAATTCAAACCCGAGCAGGCTTGAATAAGAGCCCAAATTTACACTGGTTATGTGGAGTGGGGTGTTGGTTTTGTTTAGTTCTCGTTACTATGAAAAGATATCTTATACTCAGTAGGGTACATAGAATCTATTTTTATCATCTAAAAATTATAATGAAATGTACATGCATGCCCTGTCACCCACCGGAGATATACACCAGTCCTCCTGCCTTTGTAGCTCTGATTTCACACTCCAGCTGCTACACTCACGTCAGCAGTGCGTAGAAGAACTTTGGTTCTTTTTTGTGTGAGAGTTGATCTTTTGCAAAGGCTGACGGGAAGTGGATGACCAAGAACTGTTTCATGTAAAGGAGAGAGAACGGTAATTGATGGATCAAGGCTGAGCGCACGGCAGGGAGGAAGGACGGAGGGCACGGGTGAAGGGAAGGTCACCATCGCAGAGATGGGGACATTTCAGACGAGATGCCCGGAGGCGTAAGAACTCTGATAGGAAGCTGTGCTGTGTGCCACATGCCTCTGCAGGCTGCAGCCCAGTTTGGGTCTTACTGGTCTGTGCATCATCATATCCAGTGAGCTTACCCTCTCCAGACTGCAATTCCTGTGAGTTTTTCTCTTCTCCTTGGAGTCTGATTGGGTTGATTCCAAAGTGGCTTTCTAGCTGGGAATCTGGGTTGAGATGTCAGCAGCCCAAGGCTGTTGGAAGGCAAATCAGAATATGGGGTGTGGGCTGAGCTGACTGCAGGACTGGACTGAGCACTGGACCCTCAGGGTGTCACCCCAGGGCCGGGGTGGGCTTTGAGGGGAGCACAGCCCTGATGGCAGGTGCCTGCCTCTGCTTAGTCCTTGCTGGTCACCATGGAAGGGAAGGGGCCGCCGAGTGGTAGCTCCAGGTGGGGTTGGCCCTCCAAATTCCAGGCCTATAATTTGGCACATATAATCCCTCGTTTGAGGCTTAACTTGTTCCCTAACCCTTGGGTTTGAGAGATCTTAAAAAACTTTTATTTTATTGTCATCATATTGTGACAAGTGAACAAAAAATTGAGCATAAACTCCAGTTTGATGAGTTTTTTCCCCCTTTTGGTGTCTTGATTTCAAGGACTCTGCAAAACATATGGGTTAGTATCAGGTCTGTTTTTCAGACATTCACTCAGCCAGGAGAAGCAGGCCGTGGCCCTGCCCAGCCAGGGACATAATAGATGTGAACCTCTGGTGGCTGCAGGCCCAGGCAGGTGGGCACGGGAGCCTGCGGTGCCAGCTGAAGAGGCTGAGACTCGGAGGACACCCAGACTCCTCCTTTTCTCTGCTTAGGATGTGCATTCTCTAACCAGGCATGGCTGTTGGTTCTGTCCTCTGCCTGCCTCACAACCCCAGCGAGATCTCTTCTGGATTGTCCTCCTGGGAGATGAGTGAGCCTGGAGAGAAGGGCGGGTTACCAGAGCTGCAGGTGGAGCTTGTCTTGCAGCAAGGAATCCCGGGCCAAACTAAGCAGGGCAAGCAGCGGCACTGAGTGTCCCTTCGCGTGATTGGTTTTGTGCATTGAAGAATCTGCAGCCTGGAAAGCAAGTGGCAGAAATCTGAATGCAGCGTGGTCATGGACACTGGCTGGCTCAGGATTTCGAGACCGTTCTGGTACTTTCTCAAGGCTTCTGTTCCCTTACTGCTGCAGTTAGAGTTGATGCTGGACATACCCTAAGGCCACCTGATCCCCGTCTCTCCTACGGATTCACTGCTACCTGGAGTCAGGAGGAGGAGCAGGAGCCAGTCAAATCCTTTAGGGCTTAAATTCTCATGGACCAACATGTTAACAAGGGCAGCCATCCCAAGCTCATCATTACTGTGCTGGGCAGAGCAACGCCCTCCAAAAGCTGTTCCCATTCCAGGCCCTGAAGCCTGTGACCATGTACCATATGTGGCAATGGGGATGTGCCCCTGCATGGAGACGCGGCTCTAGAGAAGATGTCCTAAATCTCACCTGTGGGTCCAAGATGATCACAAGGGCTCCTATAAGGGGGAGGCAGGAGGGCCAGGTCATAGAAAGAGAGGTGGGCGTGGAAGCAGAGGTTGGAGTGATGTGGCTGTGAGCTGGAGAATGCGGGCAGCTTCTAGAAGCTGGGATAGTGAGGAGCAGTCTCTCCTGGAGTCCCTAGAAAGTACCGCAGCCCTGCAGACAACGTGACTTTAGCCAGATAGACCCATGTGGGATTTCTCACCTCCAAAAGTGCAGCACAAACATATCTGTTTTGTTTTGTTTTGTTTGTTTGTTTGTTTGTTTGTTTGTTTTTGAGACGGAGTTTCACTCTTGTTACCCAGGCTGCAGTGCAATGGCGCGATCTCGGCTCACCGCAACCTCCGCCTCCTGGGTTCAAGCAATTCTCCTGCCTCAGCCTCCCGAGTAGCTGGGACTACAGGCATACACCAGCATTCCCGGCTAATTTTTGTATTTTCAGTAGAGATGGGGTTTCACCATATTGGTTAGGCTGGTCTTGAACTGCTGATCTCATGATCCACCCACCTCAACTTCCCAAAGTGCTTGGATTACAGGCGTGAGCCACCATGCCCAGCTAATTTTTATATTTTTAGTAGAGATGGGGTTTCACCATGTTGACCAGGATGGTCTCGATCTCTTGACCTCGTGATCCACCCGCCTAGGCCTCCCAAACATATGTGGTTTCAAGCCAGTTTGTGGTATTCAGCCATAGCAGCAATGAGAAACAGACACAACTTTCATGTGATTCCTGGACAGGCCACATGGCTCAAGGCTTCCCACTACTTCCTGGCTCTGTTTGGTTGACTGCAAGACACAATGGGGCCAGACACCTGCCGTTGCCAGAGTGTGGTCCCCAAAGGCATGGGTTGGAAACTTGGTCCCCAAGGCAACAGTGTTAAGAGGTGGGACCTTTTATTTTTTTTTAAATAAAAAGGTGCCGTGAGGAAGGGTTGAAGTAGGTGGAATCTTTAAGAAAAGGTGATCAGGCCATGAGGGCTCTACCCTCAGGAATGGATTGATGCCCTTATCTTGGGAGTGGGTTAGTTATCATGGAAGTGGGTCTCTCTTTCTCTCTCTCTCTCTCTCCTCTCCCTCCCCCTCTTTTTGACCTTCCACCATGGGATGATGCAGCAAGAAAGCCTTCTTTACCAGATATCAGCACCTTAATACTGGACCTATCAATCTCAAGAACGGTGAGACATACATTTCTTTATAAATCACCCAGTCTGTGTGGTACTCTGTTGTAACAATACAAAATGGGCCAAGACAACACATAATGTTTTATAAATAAATTGCATATGTGGGGTGCTTTTGTCTTTCCAGCTCTCCAGCAAAAGACAAATGTTCAGGCCTCCTTCTGTCTGGAGGCCCTCTGAAAAGTCATCTCAAAATATGCCAGAGTATCCTTTTTTCTTTTTTTCCAGAGTCCTTTTTTCCAATGCACCAAAGTATATTTTGAGATAAAATATTTTGGTTTTCTCCACTCCCCACTTTGAGACTTCAAAAGTTTCACATATAAAAAGGCAAGCTGATACCTTCGGAGAGATTTGGGTTAGAGTTTGTTAGATGAGAGATAAGCAAAGTAGAGAGATGACAAATTTGAATGAACAGAAAAGAACAAATTTATTTTGTCTCAGATCTTCTTGACACATTGCTATGGAAACAGAAGAAAAACAAAGGTCGATGTCATGAACAGTCTATAGACTAGTTTTTCCAGAGTCGATGAAGCATCTTCAAATGGCAGTGGTAATCCAACAGATTTTCTGCATATTAGTTTGAATCAGGTGTTCCAACAAACTTTCTGAGTAGTCTATACATCAACAGGCCGTTTACATGTAACGCTGCTATAATGATTTCTCCCAAAGTTTGTATCAAGTTTTCTAGCGTCAATTTGCAGGGTTTTAAGAAAAGCACCGTTTTTTATTTCCAATGAATCCAGGTCAGAAAAATAGGAGAAAAATTCGGAAACATTAGCTTGGAGACTTGTAGCCAGAAAAGAATCCAGGATTCAGTCCCAGTTGTACACAAATCATTAAAACTGAAAAACAATGGACAGGGCTAGAATATAATTATGGGTATACTACAGTTTTCTTCTGAAACATAATTTTTCTCTCTCCAGTCCCTCATTTCTAACAAAGGCAAATCAGAGTAAGACCAATTTGTTCACAAAATAAGTGTTAGTTTCATTATAATTGGCCTGATTGTTTAAATAAAGTACAGAAAGAATGGTGATTGGCCATTCTTTGAAGTTGGCCTTGCTGGAAGTTTTTCACAAGGAATTTCACATCAGACTTTTAAAATCCTCTAAAGGCTAGGAAGCCAAGCCAAGGGTTTGCCATCAGACTGTGCCTGTAATGCCTGTACAATCTGGGTGAATTCCTCTCCTCTGGAGGTCCCAATATATCTTGAGGTTCTTGGGCCCGTCAGAAAGTGACATTCTTTACTTACCGCAAGGTTCAGAACCTTGTAAGGGAACTGCGTAGACAAGGTATCAGGTCAGTCTTTCCACAACGGTGTTTATTAGCTCTATGAAATCAACTTGAGTTCTTTCAGATCATCTCATCGTATCTGAAAATATGCCATTCTAGTCAAAACCTTGGCAAAATAGCCAGTGTCTCCAATGATGTCCTGTTACTTTAAAAAAAAAATTCTTATTGAACTTATGCAAATAACTATATTGACATTAATTAAAAATACTTACAAATAGTTTCCAAATTCTGGAGAGATTTGGTAGAGAGAGATACATGTTTCAATTTTGTTCAGTTGTTAAAAGCTACAGATGGCTTAAAAGAAAAAAAAGTTTTCTTGACTCTGGAAAACAAAGCACAAAATGAATCCACAATGTTTCACACCAAAAAAATCAAGAAAAAAAATTGCAGGTCTCTATCAGTTCAGTCCCATGTAATTAACTCTTGTTCTGCTTGATGTTGGGTTAGCAATCTTCAGGAAGCCATCACCTTTTTTATCAGAGTTCTGGAAGTTTTTGCATAGTTCAATGGAATGATACTCAAAGTTATCAGAAATCTGTATCCAAGAGTAATTGTCAAGGTCTTTTTTATAAATTTCCTTGAAGAAGAAGAAAGCTTTTGACTACAGTAAATCATAAACTGCTTTCTGAGAAGAGTCAAAGTAAAACAATAATTGTCTGTGGATGACAAAAAACTTAAAATATCCACGGTTAAAGACACAATTGACAAGGAAATTTGGTTATTTCTGTGACACTCAGCAATTTAATATAATAATCATAATTATTACTGACAACATATACCAAGACATATCAGAATTTTAGTAATCCCATACAATTTGGGAACATATATTAATACCACATTTTTATAACTACCACTCAAATAAATTTAAATACAATTTCTTATTTGGCCATGTTTTCCATATTATTTTTGCATACCAAATAAGCCTAATATGTCGCTCTTGGACTTCCAAGAGATCTTCATGGAAAATACTTTTATAATTTGAAATTAGATTTTTGGAAGTTTTCCAAATATCAACAGTTTAAAACACTTGAAAAAACAGGACAGATAACAAGCCGCTGTAAAGTAATAGTCATTCCTTAGTGATGATTATCCCAAGTGATAATGTAAAGATTTTGAAAACCAAAAACTTTTACTCCTTGATAGAAAGGAGACTCTGTTTCCCAAACAATCAAAAGACCTAGTGAAGACAGCATGAAGCAAACAAAATCTGTCTCTCCAGGGATTTTTTTGTGCAGTTTACTTACAAGGTAAACAAAAATTGTTTACTGTCTCTTATTGGACCACTGAATCTTTTTTTTTAAACAAATGTACCCCCCCTCCAAGTGGCTCATCAAAATCAATAAGGCTTGATCAAAAGTATGACTTAACCATAAAATCTTGTTTAAAAGAGAAAACCAAATTCTACCTTTACAACAGTGTATCAATGCTAAAGCTAGTTTTAATAAAATATTATAAATAGATCAGTTTTGATCACATAAATTAAGATTTTCATAAACATTTTAGAACCTCTTGCAATTTTTCTTTTTTGTCCAACTATCCATTCAGTTTTATGACCTTAAAGCGCCTAACAGAAACAGTACAAACCTGCCTAATTAGACCCAGGCAAAAAAGGTCTAAATTAAATTCTGAAGATGTTTCTGTTTTATTTCCTTTTCTTTCATTTTCATATTTATTTATAGAGACAGGGTCTCACTTTGTTACCCAGGCTTGAGTGTAGTGGTGCAATCATAGCTCACCACATTCTCCAACTCCTGGATTGTAGCTGAGACTACAGGTATGTACCACCACACCCAGCTAATTTTTTAATTTTTATTTTTTTGTAGAGATTGGGGTTTTGCTATATTGTCCAGGTTGGTCTCAAACTTCTGGCCTCAAGTGATCCTCCTGCCTCAGCCACCCAAAGTGCTTGGATTACAAATGTAAGCCACTATGTCTGGCCCTTCTATTTTATTGCAGCAACAACTTAAAAACTGTCTTTATGACAGGGCACAGTAGCTCATGCCTGTAATTTCAGCACTTTGGGAGGCTGAAGCAGGTGGATCACTTGAGGCCAGGAGTTCAAGACCAACCTGGCCAACATGGTAAAACCCCATCTCTATCAAAATACAAAAAAAAAAAAAAAAAAAAAAAAAAGGCCAGGAGTTATGGCACGTGCCTGTAATCCCAGCTACTTGGGAGGCTGAGGAATGAGAATCACTTGAACCTTGAAGGCAAAGGTTGCAGTGAGCTGAGATCACACCACTGCACTCCATTGTAGGTGACAGAGTGAGACTGTCTCAAAAAAGAAAAAAAGAAGATAAACTTTTTTTCTTTTAGAGGCTGGAGTGCATGGCATGATCACAGCTCACTGCAGCCTCGACTACCCTGGCTCAAGAAATCCTCCCAGCTCAGGCCCCTGAGGCTTGTATTTGTGGCATGGGCCACAACACCTAGCTAATTTTTGTATTTTTGTCGAGACAGGATCTCACTTTGTTTCCCAGGCTGGTCTTGAACTCCTGGGCCCAAGTGATCCTCCTGCCTCAGCCTCCCAAAGTGCTGGGATTACAGGCGACTGGACCATTGAATCTTTTTTTTTAAACAATGGTACCCCTCCTCCAAGTGGCTCACCAAAATCAATATGGCTTAATCAAAATTATGACTTAACCAAGGACACACGAGGCATCTCCAAAGAGGTGCACAGCGGTCCTCACTAGATCCAGAACCACCTCAAAGACAGCTCAAAGAACGGAAAGTTTTGCTAGCCACAAATGGGGTACAACTCACATCTGCCAGCCATATATTACAGGGTCTCAGCCTTTCAGCTGACCATCTACTCACAAAAGCCTAAGAGCCCCGTGTACCCCTGAGACAGGTGAGGACAGAAAACTGTCTATGGAAGAGGAAAGGATCAATGACAAGTGGGTACACCACAAAGTCAAAAGTCACACAAATATCAAACCAAAAGGGACTGGTTTCCTGACTGCTCCTGCACCCAGGCTGTGGCAGTGAAAGTGTGGAATTTTAACTACGAGACTGCAAGGTGGAGTGGCTGTCACTGCAGACTCCACAGGGGACCCAGGGCAGATGATTGGAGCATATGAAGGATTTTAGCTTCGTTTCAGCTCAGACTTTTGCTCTTTAATCTCGTCAAGAGAATTTCTAAGGCAAGCCGTGACACTATTACGTGTCTTTTAATTTAATCTTCCCACGAATATAAATAAGGCAGTTGTTGAGAATAAGATATCTCTAAACTGTTTTTTGTAATTTAGAGGTCTTTCTAACTTCAAGAATCCATCTTTTGGCCGCTAATTCATTAGCAGCCTTCAAAGAGAATAGACTGGAAATGTTTCTTTCTGATGGTTAAACATGTCACACTCTGAGTGAATCCTTCCTAGATCCAGACAAGGGAAGGCTTCAGAGGAAACCTGCCTGCACCAGTGCGAATTCTCTACAGCTGCAAACCTTCCCCTCAAAAGACAGCTTTGCAGGGCTGCCTCTGTTTGTATCTCAAATGGCCATCTCAAAATATGTCCAAGTATATTGTGGGGTGAAGCATTTTGGTTTCCTTCAACTACACCCTTACTATTTAGTTCAATACCATTTCTTTAAGCCATGAAACTCTCCAAGTCGTTTTTTGTCTGAAAAGGTTTTGATTCAGTTCATAATCTTGAGTGATCCCTATGTCAGGAGAGAAATTTTGGTTGACAGTTAAATTTCCTTAGTATATTAAAGAAACCTCCACTCAGCGCGGAGGCTCATCCCTGAAATCTCAGCACTTTGGGAGGCCAAGGTGAGTGGATCGCTTGAGCTCAGGAGTTTGAGACCAGCCTGGGCAACATGGCAAAGCCGTGTCTCTACAAAAATTAGCCGGGCATGTTGGCGCATGCCTGTAGGCCCAGCTACTCAGGAGGCTGAGATGGGAGAATCCCTCGAACCCAGGAGGTGGAGGTTGAAGTGAGCTGAGATCTCGCCACTGCACTGCAGCCTGGGTGACAAAGTGAAAACTCTGCCTCAAAATAAATAATAAATAAATAAATCTGTCCATGGTTGTGTGGCTGTTGAGATGTCTACCTTGCCTACATTTATTTCTTTCATTTTTCCTATCTCTTATTTCGATGTAATTTCAGACATTTTAAAAGTTGCAATAGTAGTACAAAAAATTCCATTTATGATTCCCTCAGATTCCTCTCATATTTACATTCGAGTACAGTTGCTAAATGCTCTTCTCTTGGTGCAGATGTAGAATATACAGATATTTTCCTAGACCCTATGAGGGTCAGTTGCAGTTACTTTACCTGCAAGTATCGAGTGTGTGTTTCTGAAACCAAGGGCAACTCTTACGTTACCACAGAACAGTGATCAAAAACAGGAAATCTTCATTGACACAATACAATTCTCAGACCTTCAGATCTGCTTCAGATTTTGCCAACTGTCCCAGTACTGTTTTTATAGGGGAAGAAGATCCTAAACCATGTCGTCATTGAGTTGTCTCATCTGGAACTGTTCTGGAGCCTCTCTGATTTCGTGATATCGACGTGTTTCAAGATACAGGCTAGTCATTTAATAGAACGTCCCTCCATTTGGTTGCCTGATACATCCTCACGCTGAGAATCAGCTTTTACCCTTTCAGTAGGAACACTACAGACAGGATGCCGGGATTTTTCAGCACAACTGCTAACAAGAAACAAGAAGCCATTTTCTCCCCTGCTGTGAGGGTGAGGTGGGCTTTCTCCCTTGACTGCAGCCACTTGGGTAAACGGTGTTTTACAAAATTGTACTTTCTCCACTGTAACCTTCTCCCGTTTCCATTTCTGAGTGCAAATTCTCTTGTGGGCAGAGACTTTTGAGATTCTGGGTCTCTTAAACATCAGTTTTGGCCGATTCGCTTCAGAGTCACAACATTTCTTCTGCATGTTATCTACTTTCATTCATTCTTGGAACTCACTGTGGTTCTGGAATCTAAAGAGCAATCGTTTTCATCAATTCCAGAAGTTCCTTAGCCGTTATGTCTTTGAACAGAACCATTCTTTCATTATCCGTATTTTTCCCTTTTGTAATTATTGTAAAGCGTGTGTTGCACATTCTCGTTTCAATTCTCCAGTCTCCTGATGATCTTTCATGGGTTGCAAATCTTTATTGCCGTGTATTCTAGACAACTCCACATATGGATATTCTTATCATTTCTATCATCATTCCAGGCTAATCTGTTGTGTTTTAATTTTTAACTTCACTGATTTCACTATCCACTTCCAGAAGTTTCCCCTTGGTGTTTCAAACAAGCTTATCTTCTGTGAGGGCAATGTGGTATTTTTCTCCTGACTTCAGCCATTCTTACCTATCTTTAATCCTTTTAAACCTAGTTAAAATATTTGCTAGGGTATTATAGCACATTTGAGGTATAATTGACAAATTGAGGCATAATTGCTTTATTGAAGTATATTTGTGAAAGATTGTACACATTTAAGGTGATGTGATGATCACAATGTGATGTTTTGATATATGTATATATTGTGAACTCATTACCACATTGAGTTAATTAACCAAGTTAATTAACACATCTGTCACCTCACAGAGTAACCTGGTATGTGCGTGATGAGGACCTTAAGATCTGCTCTTAGCAAATGTCAAGTATTCTTAACTATAGTTCCCATACTGTATATTAAATTCCAGAACTCATTCATCTTGTAACTGGATGTTTGTATTTATTGATTGATTTATTTTTGAGACAGAGTCTGGCTCTGCTGCCCAGGCTGGAGTGCATTGGCGCCATCTCAGCTCACTGCAACTTCTGCCTCTAGGGTTCAAGCGATTCTCCTGCCTCAGCCTTCCGAGCAGCTGGGATTACAGGCAGGCACCACCACACCTGGCTAATTTTTGTATTTTTAGTAGAGATGAGGTTTCACCATGTTGGCCAGGCTGGTCTCAAATTCCTGACCTCCAGTGACCTGCCTGCCTCAGCCTCCCAAAGTGCTGGGATTACAGGTGTGAGCTACCACGCCTGGCCAGAAGTTTGTACTTTTTGATCAACATCCCCCCATCCCTCCCACTCCCATCACTGGGGGCGGGGGGTGGAAGGAAGGGGGAGGGAGAGCATTAGGACAAATATCTAAAGCATCTGGGGCTTAAAACCTAGATAACAGATTGACAAGTGCAGCAAACCACCATGGCATACGTATACCCATGTAACAAACCTGCACACTCAGCACATGTATCCCAGAATGTAAACTAAAATTAAAAAAAAAAAATTTAAAAACACAAACACAAAAGTAAATTGAGATCAAACAAACAAAATTTCAGTGATATAAATTGCTGTGTCATATTATTAGATTACTTTTTACAACACAGTATTTTTAGTCTATAAAGTTAAAACTACTTATACTAAAATTATACCGTACACATTGATGATACACTGAGGCAGGATGGAGGATGGGAGCTGGTCACAAATCTTTCATCCAAATATCTATTACTGTGGATGGCAGTGTTACATTATTTTCTATACTTTAATATTTCCTGAAACTAATATTATTAAGGCTATTTGCAGGATGCCTTTTGAGTATCAATCAATGTGGATTTCAGGTAGGGAACTGACTAGAATTTTCAAATATCTGTCCTAACTCTAGGGATTTTCTCCACTTTCTTCAGTTATTACTGAGACCTGTGAGTAGAGCACAGTTCTACTCGGTAGAGACGCAGTGCTGCAAAATGTCTCCCTACATAGAGGTTACATTTTAACTGGCATCAATTCTGTCTGTGAATCATTATGTGTTTGAGAGCCCTGGTATAGCTCATGTCCTAAGTAAGTGACAGTTATTTGCACGCATTGATGTTTGTGTCCTAAGTGACAGTTATTTGCACGCATTGATGTTTGTATCTGGAGGATTTACACCTCATTCAGCTGGTGCCTTCAGGAGAATGAGGGAGGCTTAAAGGTGCCCTGTGTAGTCTGTTACAAAGCAAGAGGTCATCAATATACTGCACGAGGTGGGGACCCTGGGTGATGGCCAGAGAATCCACATAGCCTTTAAGGGTTTGAGAGAATACTGAGGGGATCCACAATGTCCCTGAGGCAGGAAGTCCATGGTCATTGTAAATGCAAAGAGAAGCCGTGGGTGAGGGACCAGTAGGACTGGGGAAGAAGCCAAGCAGAAGTCATGACGGTCAACCAGGCCGTGTCAGCCGGAACCAAGGTGAGAAAGCTGGATCAGGGGCGCAGGGCGACAGGGAAGTACAAAAGCATGTATGGCTCTTAGATTTGTACAAATCGATATATTTGATTTATGACGCTGAGGCAGGAGAATCGCTTGAACCCGAGAGGCGGAGGTTGCAGTGAGCCAAGATCGCACCTCTGCACTCCAACCTGGGCAACAAGAGTGAAACTTCGTCTCAAAGAAAAAAAAGAAAGAAGAATGTCCACCCCGCTGCAAAAGCGAATCTATTGCAGGTTGAATTCCTCACTCTGCATCTCCTGAGAGGGGTACCAGCCACAGATGGGAAAGGTTTACTCCTCTTCCATGCAATGCGCTCAGGCTCTGCACTCAGGAGCAGTCCAACCTCATTGGCATGGGAAGCCCAGAGACTAGCTGGGACACCTTTTAAGATGGCATAGTTGTGGGTAACCTCTCATATAGGCACCGAGGAAGGAGAGCTAAGCAGAATCCTGGCACAATTAAGGCCTGAAGAATATCTCAGTTTACAGTGTTACTACTCAGTTATTTCTCTTTATATAATCCTCTAGATATAATCAGGTTGGTTCTCAGGATGAGTGCCTAAAGAATATCTTACCACTCAGTTATTTCCATATATATATATAAAACTATATCTTAGTTCATAATCGGAGGAATGCCTAAAGTAGACACAGTGCAGAGCATGATTTAAGGGAAAAACAGTTATACCAGGACAAGAACCCATGGCCCAGGCCGCAGCGTTCAGTATCGTAAAGATACCCGCTGTATGGCAGGCTTGTGGCAAGAGCCATTTCTCCTGATAAAGGAGTTGTAGGACCTTGCTCCAGTTCTTGCGGAGGCCTGCCCTCAAACCGAATTTCCCTTAAGCATCCGAGGGCTCAAAACCCCTCCGGATAATCGCTCCTTGGTGACTGTGAACTTTATCAGCTCTTGTTACTGTGCGGCTCGAAAAACATTCTCCTATAGAACTCATTGGAAGCTGCCAGCAGGTGGCAGTAACCTTGACAGCTCTGTCATTGCTGTGACTTAAAGCATCCTCCATAAATCTTCTTAGAAGTAGCTTGCCCATAGATAGAGGTATCGCACACTGCACCCTCTTCACTGCGCATGGCCCACCTCCACGCCTCGGTGACCTAATGGGGGTGGACCCCTTACCGCACATGGCCCTTGCCTTGATGACCTAATGGGAATGGACCCCTTGCTGTGCATTGTCTACCTCCTAGCCTAGGTGACATAATGGGGGCAGACCCCTTGTTTTATTGCTCACGACCCTATCACTATCCTTAAAGATGATTTCACTCACTGCCCTGCCCCCTAACCTATACACAATAAATACACACGCTTCTGGACATTCGGGGCCTCGCCTGACTCCGCTCATAGGTGGCGTGGCCCCCTGAGCCCAGCTGCGTTTTCCTTGTACTTCTGTGTCCTGTCTCTTTATTTCTCAGATCCTGCACCTCAGCACAGCATAAAGGACACCCCACGACCCTGTGGAGCCCTCAGCCCTACAATAGTCTTTAGAAGAATTTAAATCAAGATGGGTTTTCATGAGAGAGAGTAGGAAGGTTGAAGTTTGGTCTGAAGACAGAGAAAAACGGCTTTCTCATTACCTTGTGTTGCAGCATTAAACTGACATCAGAAATCTCTACCTAAAAGGTTTGCTGGTGAGGAGTCAGAAACTAGAAAAATGCAGTGGGGGTTCAGAGGGCTTGCTGCTACTGGAGTGGCCTGAGACACGGGCAATGAAGTCGGTTACCCAGAGACGGCAACAGCTTGAATAGAATCAGAAGGAAGAGGCAGAGCTCATTCCACTCAGCCGACAGTAGAGAAAGTCACACCCATGTCAATTTTAAAATCCAGTTCCTAATCCTCCACTTTAAGAGGCAGGATGTGGAATGCGACTTAGACTCAGCTGACCCCGTCCATCCATGGGAAACTGTCCCACAGAAGGGGAGAAAGGAGCCTTCTGAAGGTGCTGGCTTCCAGGGAGGGTTTCTTCCTTGCTTTTTTAAAGTATGGGACAGCAGTTTTTCATTCCCCAGCTTGTTGTAATATCTGCAAACTTCCGAAGGCAAACTAGAAAAGCCTGCGGCTGACCGGAAGCGCAGGAGGACTTCGAATGTCTCTTAGAGGCCTGCCTTTGTGTCTAATGATTCAAGCCGCAAGGCCAGGACTGTTGATTTCATTTCCTTTTTTCTCTTTTCCCACAAACTATTTTCAAAGAATCGTGTAGCTGCTTCTATTATAACACTTGGAGACCGACCAGCCCAACCTACATTTGCTCTTCAAATCAGGAAGAAGATTTCTAACCGGAGCAGAAATGAGATCTCCACGCTTCGGAGCTTCAGGCTGTAACACAGTAGGCCTGAAAACTCGCATGAATCTCTCAACAAATGCTTCGCGGTGCTCTTCCTCCGGGGCTCTGGCCACCTATTTCCTCTGTGGTGGGGGGTCCCTGAGTCGTGTGGCCTGTCTTGTAACTGTGTAGCTAGTCAAGCTCCCCACGAGTGGGGTGATACAGGGCCACTCATCTCTCTAAATCTTCTCTAAACTTGGCAGGATCTTCAGAAAGTGGGAGCAGAACGGGCTTTATAATTGAAAAGGTCCACTGCTGTCCAGGGATGCGAATTCTTTGAGGAGGGGGGTTACTGCACAGGGCGGTCTGGAGCTGAGGGGGTCTGATGACAAGGCCCTGTGGTGTGGGACAGGGCTCAAGGCACAGCAAAGCCAGCCTCACTGCATGTCCCTGGAGCCTGTGCCAGGTCTCCTTCCTGGCTGCCAGCTTTTCCACAATGCCCTGTGTGCCTCGCACTTTCAGATCAGGCCGAAAGCTTTCTGTAGCTCCGGAAAAGGAGGTTAAGCAGTGAGCTGTCTAAGGGGCTTGGGGGGAGGTTGGGGGAGTCACAGGATTTTGTGGAGGAGGGAGAGGTGGAGGAGATGGGGCCGGCTGTGGGGGAGGAGGGTTCAGACTGGAGAGCTAGAAATCAGCATTTCTACATCTGGTGGGTCAGGGACAGGAGTTGGGGGTACTGGGAGTATAAGTGGGTGGAGAAGGAGGATTTACAGTGGGAGTGGAGTTCAACTTCTGCTCTGGGTCAGCTTTTGGTTCCTTAATTTCGTTAAGGGATGTTTTAAGACTAACCATAGTATATGCTGTGTTCCTCAGGCAGTGTGATCTTCCCATAGATGCCAGCAGGCCAGCTGTTTATAACGAGCGCACTGTAACATGTTTTAAACACAGACCCATCTCTGGCCATGGCCATTTCGGATCTGCACTGGTGCATACGTTCCAGTAGGGCCTAAGTCCGCCTTTCCATGGAAAGGCCAGGAGGTAGCTTTCCAGGCTTAGAACACATCCTTACCAGGACACAAGGGGTGTTCCTGCAGTGGGCACAGAAGAGGCAGCCCATGATCCAAAAATTCACTCTCAGAGATGGATGAAGAAAGCAAAGACCTGCATTGCCACGTGCAGGTAAGGGGAGTGCTTGCACAGACCACGCCTCCAGCCTCCCGTGGAACCCGAGATGCCTTCTGCTGAGACCAGCTCAGCCATGGAGATCCCAACCCAGGCGGCGCTGAAGGAATTAAGAAACAGACAAAGAGATAGAGATCGAAAAGGTGTGGGACGACAGGGGGACCTCAGTATTCCAAGCTGAGAGCCTCAAACAGCGTTTGACTCACACATTTATTGACAGCAAGCGATAATCACCATTCAACTAAAAGCATTTTTCGCAGGGAACAAAGCATTCTTTACTAGTGGCAAGAAACAGGCTCTGATGCACTTATCTACTGCAGCTGGAACATGTCGTTAAGGCACGTGTGGCTCATGCTATTGTTTATGGTTCAGAAGCGCCCCGAGAGGTCTCCCGCCCAAGAGCGGGTTAGATATTTCTTTCCCTCGCTCCAGTAAACCAACAACCTCTAGCAATGTGTGTCACTGCCATCACGAGGATGTCACAGTGCAATAGATAGCCTGTTTATGGCCAGCATCTTTAAGGCCTGTTTCTGCCAGGCTTAGGGCTTGCTCTCAACATGCTCCCAACACCTTCAGCCCCAGACCCGCTCACTGCGACACCAGCAGGTGATGCTGGGATGGGGGTCTCCCAGCACTAATCAAGGCAACAAGGAGGACACGACAAGAGCCCTTACGAACTGGCATCTTACAACAAAACTCCGCGAGAGCTTGACACACAGACAAAGCGTGCTGACCGTGTCTCATGGGTCTCCAGTCCCCAGTCTGGTCAGAATGCTGCCAGGCACAGAGCCACACTCTGCGCCCCTCGGATGGCAGAGACCAGAGAGGCGTCCTCCTTGGTCACACAGCCAAGCTCTCAGGACAGAAAACAAGGCGAGAGGGGAACCCCATCACTTTTATTTTTTTTGTTTCAGGGACCCACAGTTTGCCTAGGCAGACATGGGTCTGACAAGCGCCACACACCCAAGTGCCGGGGACACAGCAGGCTCTGAAGAACCTGTGTCTTCGTTCTCTACCTGACACTTCCTCTGCTCACGACAAACGGCAGAAGGGAGGCAAAGGAAGACAGAGACCATCTGTGAGATCAAAAGGACCAAACAGAAATCTAGAGAACTCACAAAAGCACTAAAAGTCGCTTTTTACCCAAAGAACTAGTTCACAAATGTTTTCTCCTGTCAATCCCAATATAGAGAGAGAAAAAGACACGAGTCTAACCATTCTCGCCTAGACCAGCTACACACCAGGCACCTGGGAGGCGGGCAGTTAAGAACCCTGCCTTTGCCGGCTTGGGTCAGAGATCCAGGGTCTTCGCTTCCGTAGCTCCAGATGGAGCCGTGTCCCAGCCAGCGAGGGAGGGCCCCCGGCTCTGTGCCACGTTCTGCAGGGACCCAGAGATCATCTCCAACCGCACTTAGCTGTTACATGGGCTCCTCGGCTGGATCTGGAAGCCAAATTGAAACCAAACACCAAGCATATTAACAAGAGAAAAGCATACACATTGTATTAGTGTTAAAGGTACATGAGGCTCTTCCCAAGTTAGTGAGGTCTGAAGCAGCAGCCAAAGCAAGATGCTTTTGTACTTTTCAGACAAAGAATAATAAATTTGAGAAAAAAATGACAAGGCACGCGGAATCTGGCTAGAGACAGTCGATTTCCAGGGGAGTTTCTAGGCAATATGCAGGGATCTAAAACCAGTGGACAACAAGGCTGACTTCATGAAGTACATTTACGGGGCCCATTGCTGCCCTCAGGTCCCAGTATCTGGTGCTGACGGCTCTGTTCTCGCCCTGGTGTGGGGGTGCCGTCCCCAGAAGAGTCTTTATGGCTTGCTGCATGCAGGAAGAGGCAGGTCAGTCACCTTTTCTAAACTATGGTGTCTTCAGTGTTTTTAACATAAAATTATCAGTTGGGATGGCGTGTCATTTACTCCTTCAAGGGAGAGGTGGGCTAGGGAGGTGCAGGGTCGGGTGAGGACGTGGTGAAGGACACGGTGGGGTATGGATGAAAATGGGCTCTAGGAGCGAAGGAAATAGGGAAGGAAGGGGTGGGAGAGAGAGGGACGTGAGCCGTGGATCTGGAGACAGAGAGGCAGGCACGGGTGCAGACGGTAAAACCTCACAGGAGGGGTGGCCCAGGTCAGGGGGAAGGTGAAGACCACTGGTAAGGAGACCGGGAGCAGGGGGTGACAACTCCACAGGCTTTGGATCACTTAACATGGATTCCGTTTTCGTTATGATTATTCATCAAAATAATATAATAACCAAATAAAACATGGCTATATCATAAAGTCTGGTAAATGATTGGTAACTATAAAAATTAAAAGTGGTTGGAATGCTTCTCTTAATGACACAGATGGGCTTCTGTCCCAACTTTGCCATGAACCTGTGAATGAACAGTTACCTGCTAGACTGTGACAGAGTTTAGCATCAGTTGTACACCTATTTTTTCACTTCTTCAGCTGGAAGCCTTGAGAAACCTTGCTTACATAAATAAGTAGACGGGAATGGAAAGATTCTTTATGCAATTATTTGAACTCCTTCAAAGTTATAGACCAAAAAGCACAGTTATGTATAATAAAGATTATTATATATAATAATGACCCATCTGCTGACAACTGGATTCGTTCCACCTTCAACTTGTTCAAATGAAGAATTGAAAGTTACCTGACTTGTAGTGGGATTTGATATCCAAGAATTAAAGGCAGTCTCACCCGAAATACCTACTCCACTATTTTAAGTTATCCCCTTGTTAATCCCTGGAGATGTGGATCTGTGGTCTATAGTCAGATGCAAGATTGCTGAAAGGGAACCTCTTGTGAAGTGGGAGGGGCTATTCTAAGTAGGGACTCTCTGATCTCATGCTAGATCTTAGGAAGATCATGTTTTGGAAACAGCCCAGGTGGAAGTTAAAGATCTGGAAATTAATTTCTTTAAAACCATCCATAGGCAAGTTCTGAGTTACGAATTCCAAAGGCCTGCCTTCCACCAAAACAGTGAAACCACTGGCAAAAAACTGTCAAAATCACTCTTTAGAGAACTCTGGAAACTAATGAAAAGCTTGCAGCCATCAGTAAAGCACCCATCCAAGAAAAACCGCTGACACCAAGAAGAAAAGCTTGCTCCGATGTGCTTTAACTACCCTGATTCCATCTCCTGCTTCCCTTGAAAAATCACAGCTAGTGTTCCCAGTGAGGTACTGCAGAGATCAGAAATGAAGATACTCTCAGAGGATTGTGACTGCTTGTTTTGATCTGTCAGATTGCTCCCTGGAAGGCCAGCTCCATAGGACTGCCTTTCCCTCTCCCACCTTGGAACTCACCCCAAACTGAAGTGCCCACCTCGGGGCAATTGTTGACAACATACACAGTGAATGTTCCAGGCCCAGCTGCCAAAGGGAACGGATGATGGCTGGGGCAAACAATAGGTTAACCAAAACCTCCAGGGAGAAAAGTCTGGGGAATGAGATGTTTTAGGCAACAAGGGCTTCGGAAAATGGTTACAAATTCCTGGGAATCTAGAAGACTGCACACATGCCCAGGGCCCTGTCACCCTCAGAGAAGACCTGAGACAGCCCTAAGCTCACCCTTGGCTGATCATGAGGTTCAGCACAGGCAGGAAGAGAAGGTGAAGGCCAGGTTGGAAAACACCTAGCTGAGCACTAAGGGAATGACCTCAAAATGCAAAGACTCCCTCTGCAAAGATTAGATTCTTTTTTTTTTTTTTTTTTTTTTTTGAGACAGAGTCCCACTCTGTCACACAGGCTGGAGTGCAGTAACATGATGATAGTTCCCTGCAGCCTCAAACTCGTGGGCTCAAGTGATTTTCCCACCAGAGCAGCTGGGACTACAGGTGCATGACACCAACCTGGCTAATTTTTGTATTTTTTGTAGGGAAGGAGTTTCACTATGTCGCCCAGGCTGGTCGTGAACTCCTGGCCTTAAGTGATCTGCCCGCCTCAGCCTTCCAAACTGCTGGCATTGCAGACATGAGCCACTGCACCCCGCCAAGATTATATTTTTTTGAATTCCAGTATTTAGGGAAATATCTGTCTAGTGGTTAGCTGATCACTAAACTAATGGAACAGAGACTTCGAAGAATAGAAACTTTAAAATTAGTCCAGAAAATTTAAACCCCCAGGAGAGCGGAGCGTTTCCAGAGAGTCCATGTTAAAAGATGCAAAATGTCCACTTTTCGGTAAAAATGCAGGAGGAACGCAAAAGAACAAGAGAGAACGGCCAGGGCACAGGAGAAAGAAGCGATCAGTGGAAACTGCCCCTGAGAAACCAGACATTCGGAATCACCAAGCAAAGGTTTGAAATCAGCTCCTTTTTTTCCCCCAGTATAACCTTTTTCTTTTTTTTTATTATACGTTAAGTTCTGGGGTACATGTGCAGATTGTACAGGATCGTTACATGCGCATAGACAAGCCATGGTGGTTTGCTGCCTCCATCCCCCCATCATCTACATTAAGTATTTCTCCCAATCCCCCCACCCCCTGCTATCCCTGCCCTAGCCCCCCACCCCCCAACAGGCCCCGGTGTGTGATGTTCCCCTCCCTGTGTCCATGAGTTCTCATTGTTCAACACCCACTTATGAGTGAGAACATGCGGTGTTTGGTTTTCTGTTCTTGTGTCAGTTTGCTGAGGATGATGGTTTCCAGCTTCATCCATGTCTTTGCAAAGGACTTGAACTCATCCTTTTTCATGGCGAAATCATCTCTTTTTTTAAATTTATTTATTTTGAGGCAGTCTCGCTCTGTCGCCCAGGATGGAGCGGTGGCACAATCTCAGCTCACTGCAACCTCCGCCTCCCGAGTTCAAGGTTTCTTTTTCTCATCCACCACAGCCTCAGCAAGGGATCACCCATATCAGTGGCTGCCATGGACCCGGGCAAGCAGTGACTGAGGGAGTTGGGGCTGTGAGATGCTCACCTTGCAGTTGGCAGCAGGTGTGTCCTCAGGGAACTCCTGTCAGCCAGCACTCCAGGTGCGGGGTGGCGGGCAGGGCAGCCCTCAAGGACCACAGAAGGGCGGGTTGGCCGAGAGAGAGCAAGCAGGAATCACTGACGTACGCTCCCCAGTGTTAAACTTACTAAAATGTTTATAGGATAGACCTGAATATTCTAATCATTTCAAAAGGTAAATAAAATTCTCCTTACAACCCTTGTCCTCCAAATCTAATTCCTTCTTGGCAATTATCCTTTGATCAAATTTGAAAACTGAAAGTGACGTACGGAGAGCATTATTTCCTTAATTTTGACATTTCTAGGGAAGAAATGTAATCGATGGAGCAAAATGGAGGGCGCCGTGGCAATTTTGCAGGACTGGAGAGACCAGACTTGATCGTGAGGCTCCTTTTTTTTTTTTTTTTTTTTAAGAAGAAAGACTTCCCTGACCGGGAATCAAACCTGGGCTGCAGCAGGGAGAGTGCCAAACCCTAACCACTAGACCACCAGGGAGGATCATCCCGTAGACTGTGAGGCTTCTATTACCCATTAGCAGAAACACAGGACAAAGACGCAAGTGTAGCTAGCTATGGTGACTGATGCTGCGAGGTCCCAGAGGGCACTGAGAACAGAGGCCCCGTTGCAGGAAAAGTCGGGCCCGAGCCGCAATGCAGTGCAGTCGGCTGGACTTCTGCTCTGAGCTCTGTCCTTAGCCTCATGCACACGGGATTGTGCAGGATGAGGGAAGCTGCGCCTGCAGGCCCAGACCTGTGGAGTGCTCGGAGTTGCTTCAATGCTCTATGCCACTCAGTAAGGGATGTGTACATGGATTTGTTCAGCTTCCCTCTCCAGCAGGCCCTTCACACATCAGTCCATTGGGTCTCCCAACTCCCCCAACGGGTTGCTGAACCATTTCACGGAGGAGGAACCTGAGGCTCCTATGAGGGAACAGTTCACTCAGGGTTGCAGTTGAGAGATCACAGGTCCTGGAGATGACTTGCCTTGGGATGAGTGTGTACATTGACTTGAAATTGCTAAGGAGGGAGGTTTAGATATGTATTCCCAAAACTCACCATCGCCATCTGGAAGTCTGAATTACCGCCTGACTGGGGAATGTCCAGGTGACCTCACGCCAGAGCTCCTGTGATGTCCACGTGTGATGAGGTGGCTGTGTGCTCAGGGTGCGCACATATCTCTGAGTAGGTATGAGGCACAGGCCAGGTGGGCACAGAGACATCCGCCCAGAATCCCGGCACGGTTGGCGCTCCCCTACGCACAGCCCCTTCCTTGGTGCTGAGAAGTCAGCTGTCCTCCCCTGACCTTTGGGAGGGAAGGTCCTGGCTGACCCAGAATGTTTCAGATGTTTTAGGTATCAGTGACCTTTGAGGACGTTACTATGGACATCACCCAGGAACAGTGGACCCTGTGAGGCCCAGCCCAGAGCTGCCAGGCTGGAGAAAAATGATCCCCTGGTCCTAGTGGGTGAGTCTGTCAGTACTGATTGATTTATTCATTTATCTTTAATAATTTCAACTTTTCTTTTAGATTCAGGGGTCCATGTGCAGGTTTGTTACATGGGTAGACTGTGTGATGCTGAGGTTTGGGGTATGATTGATATTGTCACTCAGGTAACAGGTGAGCATGGTACTCAATGGTTAGTTGTTCGAACCTTGCCCCCTCCCTCTCTTCCTTTCCCCTCTTGAATTCCCCAGTGTCTATTGTTCCTATCTTTATGCTCACGTGTTCTCAGCATTTACCTCTCACTTGTAAGTGAGAACACGTGGTATTTGGTTTTCTGTTCCTGTGTTAATTCACTTAGGATAATGGCCTCCAGCTGTACCCATGTTGCCGCAAAGCATGTGAGCTCATTCTTTTTATGACTGTATGGTATTCCATGGTATATATGGACACATTTTCCTTATCCAGTCCACCACTGAAGGGCAGCCAGGTGGGCTCCCTGTCTTTGTTATTGTGAATAACTCTGATTTATTTTTTGAACAGGTGTCCAGGACAGCCTGGCCACACCCCTCCTCTCCAGGCCCTCAGTCACATTGGTTCTTTCACAGCACAAAGGACTACCTGAAGGAAACTTGTTAATGTTTCTACATCTGGCTTGTCACCCCACCAGAACGTCATCGTCCCATTGCAGTGTCATGCCTCTCTGGCTGCTAGATCTCCAACACCCAGAACACTGCTGGGAACGTCAATGGCTATCTTAAAAAAATTAATCACAGCCAGGCACAGTGACTCATGCCTGTAATCCCAGCCCTTTGGGAGGCAAAGGTGGGCGGATTGCCTGAGGTCAGGAGTTCGAGACCAGCCTGGCCTACATGGTAAAACCCTGTGTCTACTAAAAATACAAAAAATAGCCAGGCGTGATGGTGGGCGCCTGTAATCCCGGCTATTGGGGAGGCTGAGGCAGGAGAATTGCTTGGACCCAGAAGGCGGAAGTTGCTGTGAGCCAAGATTGCACGGTTGCACTCCAGCCTGGGTGACAAGAGTGAAACTCCGTCTCAAAAAAATTAATTAATTAATTGAATAAATCACTAGATTAAATTTTTACCAAGCAACAACTCTGTTCTGAGCATGAAGCTAGCATTTGAGATCACGGCAGGAAAAATCACTGGCTCTTGCGTTTTCCACGCAAAACTGAGACTGTGCCGGTGGCGCTTCCGTTGATTGGATATTATGAAAATAAAGGTTAGCCTGCTGTGGAATCTCTCTCCACTGTGCTCTGAACCCGGCCATGCAAACCAGCAGCAGGAGCTCCCACTGCCTGGGGATCCGAGGCGGGGCTCCCTCCTGTCCTGTGAGGGGCGCTGGAGTCCTCCGGGTCAGGGTGCTCTTCCCCGGCTGCCTTTCAAGGCCCACCTACCTCATTTTTCCTCGGAGCATGCCCTGAACCTGAGGCCCATGCTTAGTTCTCAGCACAGGATTCAAATCCCTGCAGTTTCACTGCAGACCAGGAGCTCTGCCAAGTCAGAGATGATTTCCCCGCTGGAGCAAGGGCAGGGTTGTGGAGGGCAGGGAAGGGCCTCCCTGAGGCTTGAGTCCTGGGAAGACCCAGCAAGGAAGGGAACAGGGCCTGGGGGAGCCCGGTGTGGAGTTCTGGAAATGGTGTTTTCAGGTAGTATGGGGGCTGCTGGTGACCGGTTCCTTCGAGGTCATATTCTTCACACAGATCAATCTCCCTTCCTCTATGTTCGCGTCCTCCTGGGTGACGGAGTTTCACGTTGCCGCCTCTGCCGTGACCCTTGCCCTCGGACCGTTTCCCTCCCCTTTCCTCCCTGATATCCCAGATCTATTCTATTTTTCAAGTCGTGTTTCCACTCGCTGGTGCACGGAGTGTCGGGTTCGACCCCGCGCGGCGGAGAGGCCTTTCCTGCTCATTCCTGCTCCTGGAGGTTTCACCCCCTACCTCCCCCATAGGGGCTTTTAGCTGCCTGGGGTGCGGGGGAAGCGGCTGCAATCCCCAGCCGTCCGCTTGCCCTGGGGGCGAATGGGGGATGACTCTCCCCCCAAGCGGAGCCCTGGAGCGGGAGGAGGCAGTGGGAGCTGGAACAAGCCGCCCGGCAGGAAGTTTCGGGGTGGCTGGAATTTAGGAAGAAGCTCTCCAGAGCTCAAAAACTCCCCCTAAACGGACCACTGTTAAGGCGCGCAGAGCGTTCTGTTTCCCACCCGCAGGCAGGCGGGGAGGCGGGGAGGCGGGGCGCTGTCGGAGAAGCAGTGGAAGGCTGGGCTTGCGGGGCGCAGGGGGTGCTGAGCCACGAAGACGTGGGGCAGCGAGGCCGAAAGACGGCAGAGCCCGCGGGGACTTCGGAGCAGGGCCCCTGGGGGACGCTGGGCGCAGGGCTAAGGCGGCATCCAGGGGGAGACGAAAGAGGGGGGCTGGGAAGAGAGACACAGGGCCCTGGGGAGTCTGGGTGAGGAGCAGGGGGTCCAGTACCCCAGAAATCAGTCCGACGTTTTGGGGGGGAGGAGAGGCAAGGAGAGGCGCTGGGGGACACGGGCCACTGTTCGAGGGACAAACCCAGCTCAGAGGAAATAAGGCACGGGGGAGAGGTGACAAGGGACACGGGAGTGACGGGGCCAAGAGATGAGGGGTGTCAAGGTCGGGCTAGGAAATGATCAACTAAACAGCCAGGGGAAGTAGAGGCGGGGAAGACGGACGTGGAGGCAGGAGGGAGAAAAAGGAGAGGAGGAGCTCAGGAAATCAGTCACTGCCAGCGCTGGAAGGCGCCCCTAGGAGCCTGGTTTTGTGGCACCTTAGTCCTGTTTTCAGAGAAGAGGTTCAGGATCTAGAGGATCACATGGCCAACGCAGGCAGGAAGTGGGGTGAAGAGCTGGGGTGCCCCGTCTGGGGCCCCCCCCTTCTTGCAAGGTTCCCGCAGGCCCTGTGAGCACACAGCCCTGCCCTGTCCTGAACGCGCGTCCTACCTGGGTCCTGTCTCTTCCCTCCTATCCCTCCTGTGCTTTCTCAGCTTAGCTGTTCTTGCCTGCACCTTAGCACCTCAGACTGTGTGGGAGGGAGGATCCTAAACTGGCCCTCAAGATTCTGCCCACTGGGGAACGGCCCTGTATGTAGAATCCCCTTCCCCAGGGTGATCTGGACCTCTGATACTTTGAGATCTCACTCCCCTAATTACATGACTTTATATTGCAAAGTTAGGGGGTTTTGAAGATGTAATTACACCCCTACTCAGTAATTACTGTAAGGTCATCAAACAGGAGATTTTCCTGGGCCCTTTCAAAGAAGGGCTGGAGGCTGGGCGAGGTGGCTCACGCCTGTAATCCCAGCACTTTGAGAGGCCAAAGCAGGAGGCTGACTTGAATCCAGGATCACTTGACCCTATCTCTACAAAAAAATACAAAAATCAGACAGGAGTGGTGGTGCATGCCTATCATCCCAGCTACGTGGGAGGCTGACGTGGGATAATCACCTGAGCTCAAGGAGGTTGAGGCCACAATGAGCTGTGACTGCACCACTGCATTCCAGCCTGGGCAACAGAGCAAGACCCTGTCTCAAAAAAAAAAAAAAAAGAAAAGAAGAACAAAAAAAGGTATGCTGGAGATCAGAAGCAAAGGGGGTCAGTGCAGTGTAAGGCAGACAGTCTCTGGCAGGCCCTGAAGAGGCCCTTCCTTATGCTGCTATGTGGCTGTGTAGAGGACCTCCAGGCAGGTTTCTGAAGCTGCTACGTGTGTGACAATTGGTTACAATGCAGCAGAAAACAAATGCAGACATCTAGTCCTCCTTCTCCTACTCCAGCCCTGGATCTAACTGGTTCCTGATCCTGTCTAACCAAGGACCACCCTGCACATGCCCTGACAGCCCTGACATGAACCCTCACTCACCCTGGGTAGCTGAAGATGGTTTGGGATGATAATGATAATAGTGGCTCCTGACATCTGTTGGGCACTAGCTAAATGCCAGTTACTGTGCAAGTCTTTCACGCCCATGAAACAATCCCATCTTCACAACAGCTGCGTAAGGGAGGCATAGCTAGAAGAGGATCTAGCAGCCTTCTGTTTCAATTTAATTTCGATGTTGGGATCGCAGGCCCCGAGGCGCAGCTCACAGTTTCCAAGCCCCACAGGGTGCTGTTTTCAACTGTGAGGGCAATCCAGAACACCTGGAAGGCACTCTGATGTGCCGTGGGCACAGCCAAAACATCCTTCACTCAGACTCTCCCCAGGCAGAGCCTGCTGACCCCCTCTTGTGATATGGTCAGAATTCAAACAGTTTCGTGTGTAGATACTATTATTGATGATCTTCAGGAGCAGAAATGTTCTTGAACTCCAGGCATAGTTAAGTAACATTTTTTAGGTTCATTGATTTGAAGCATTATGAAAGGAAAATAAACGTTACAACTCAAAAGGAGTTTAGATTCTCTGTAGTTACAGCTACCGTATAGTCAGTTATAACAATTTTCTAAATTTTAAGCTAAATATTCAGTGTGAAAAAATACTCCTTTTTGTACAGGTTACATCCACTTAACTATTAAAGCTGATCATTTATTACCTCACATGCAATGTTAAGAGAATAAGTAAATTGTTCATAAATTTTCACTACTATTATTGGGAAGCATCATGGCATGTAATAAATTATCTTTTTTTATTCAAAGAATGAAATCAAGGTTAGGGAAGATATACAGCTACTCCATTTGTGCTGTGTGGCTAAGAATGGATCTCATCAGTTGTGTATAATGGCGAGATGAGTACTAAAACTATTTGTGGGAACCGCTACTTGACTGTACATAAGCAAGATGTCACAACTATCCCACCATTCCTACAAATTAAAATAATTTTAATATAATTTTGAGACAACACACTTATAAACATGTGCCAAATAGAACGTAGCCACCTAGCACAGTGACTGGATGCCATACGTCTCTGGATTCCTCCTATGTGTTTACCGGAGATGTTTGTGAAGTCACTCAGTCCTTTGCTTGTTCATATTCTTCATCCATGTATTAGAATTTCGTAGTAATTGCTTAGCTGATGTGTTTCATGTAAGTAACAGAACTGTCTATTAAACATGCTGTGCTCATTACCTATTATAGGATATTGATTTTTTTTCTGTATCTTTGCCCTTTTTTAAAACATTCCATTACTTTTACTTTTTAGAACATCCAGGAGAATACATAGCAGGAGGAGAGTAAACATAACACCGCCTTTTTTCATTTCTTAGCCTTTTTGATCGATGTTATGGCTGAAGATATAGATGAAAATTATGGTTGAGATATCTGATAACCTGATACCTTTTGGGCGTTTTTTATCTATTGGGAATTTTAATTGTTAGATATTTTACTTCTAATTATGTGAACCTAGACAATTTAATATTAAAATAATATAAATTTCATGCATAGTAATAAACGCCTTTCATATGTGACTCCATCAAATTTTTAAACTTTGCATATTTATACTGTGAAAAAAATGAATTAACTGAGCCTCCAGCTTTCTAAAATGGAAGCAGGAGAGGCACTCACATCCACTAAAGGTCAAGCCACAGAATGTTCCAGTAGACTTGAATAAACGGCTGGAGCCAGTGTCCACTAGCCTTCAGCATCTTTCAGCTGGGAGTAGCCTCATTAACTGACCAATCAGAACGAGTTTGCAAATTAGGATTTCTGCCCAACAAATGAACTGCCTGGAAGAACAACTTTTTGTGGAAATCCTCAATTAAAAAATATTTCCTGTGCTTGCCTTACAGGACACTCTGGGGGCTGCCCTGACTCACTGTACCTGAATTACAATTCTTTGTTTCCCAAATAAATGCTATTTCCTTTGACCTCCATACCCATCTTCTTTAGGGAACAGCACAGTATCTTAACTGTTATTGGTATCCATTATTTAAAATGTTGGGCTTTTCATTGCTTCATAGAATTATCTTTATCTTGGGCAAGAAAATAAAAAATATTCATAGTTTCTTATAGTAATATTTTAAACCACTCAAATAAGAAAAAGTCAAAGTTCACAATGAAAAGATCTTGATTTACCCGAATAAGACTTGAAAAGTGAAGAATAGTTCCTTCTACCTGAGTAGGGTGTTGACCCAGAATCCACCTCGGATGACCCTCTGGAGCTGACAAGTCAGCATCGTCCGCAGTGCACCTGATGACACATCTCACACAGCTGCCATAGGGATGTCAAAGACACAGGATATGGTGCTGGAAGGGGAAAAAGCATCAGTGCAAAAGTCAGTTTCAGGATTTGGAGCATGAAGGCAAGTGCCCTCTCCTGGCCTCCCCACGCGGGGCCATGGTGAGGAGGCTCTGCAGTCTTCCAGGAGGATACTGGACCATGGATATGAAATGCCAGAGACATGGATTCTCTGGGGACATGGGCGACTCCAAAAGAACCAACAAGTGTGGCCCAGAGCAGCAGTCCATTTGGTCTGCAGTAAAATCTCATCGCATAACCAACATGAAGACCAAAGACTAAAACTCTGTGACATCCCTGGAGTCATGGACCTCGAAACCAAACACAACAGCCCCACGATCATCCACTATCCAGGCACTGAGAGCTAGGGTCGAGCTTCTAAGGGTAAAGGAGGCTTCCTCCCTGTCCAGATGTGTGAACATTTGGGTTTGCAGATAATGGAGGTGTCTATGCATGCTGTCATGAAAATATATGGCAAGTGGCACCAAACATGTTTTAGCGGTCCCAGAAGTTCAGTGTTGTATGCTCTGTGCACGACATTCATTTTAATTATATGTACACAGAAGGGGAAAACTTAAAACATATGTTTTATCATTGCTAGAAAAATAAGTTTTTTTTCCCTGTGAGTTAGAAATCTTGATCTCTGAGTTTTTCTATGGATCAAATCTCAAAGTTTGTGCAAATACATTTGGTGTTTCTCTCTAAGTGTCTTTGATCATGAACTAAGGATGTAACCAGCTCCTGCTTATGAGGTAAGGGATGAGGCAAGAAAGATCCAGCAACGGGGCGTGGTTTTGTTTTGGTTTTTTTTTTTTTCAGTCTTTGGCAACACTGCTGTAAGTGATGGCAAAAGTGGTGAACTCCCTGACTAGGGATTCAGACCTGGGCTGCTCTAATCCGCCAAACCCTGAAGGGCTGGGGGAGAAGTGATGTGCACAGGGATAACCAGTGTCACCTACAACATGGAGCGGAGGGTCATCAGCATGGTCTAAGTCACTCTAGTGTGTGGCTGGAGATGTGCCGAGAACAATGGGAAGAGCCCTCAGGAGGCATCCCCACTCAAGGTCACCGGCGAAGCTCAGTGTAGCTGCGGGGTGTGGGGTCATAGGGTGACCAGGTGACCGGGCTGATGGGGAGGAGAAATGCTCTGTTTAGGGTTTTGTCTCTGTCACTTCTTCAAGGCACATGCGCCCTCCTGCCCCACCCACTGCAGCTCTTGTGAGATTCTTCCCTCCATTCTGGGACCTCCGGTGCCTCCTGAGCCCCTGTGGCCCCTTCCTCACTCCCTCTCCCCAGTTCTTTGAACCTCCCTCCTCTGCCTCACTCAGCTCCCCTCCCACGCAAAGCCCTTACTGGTTCCGCCTCCCCACTACACCTCCACCCACACTCCGTCTGCACCCCCCATTCCAGTCCTTCCTCTCTTCTCTGACTCTCCCGAAAACTCACTTCCTATCTCCTCTGTGCAACTCCTTGCCTCCGTTTCTCTCCCTTCCCCTCCGTCACCTCCCTGGGATGCACCTGACCTCTCCCGCCTCCCTCCCCTTCATTCATGCCCTTCCCTTCTTCTCTCTCAGGTTCCCCCTTCTCCAACCTGCTCTCCTCCCCCTTTCCTTCAGCGCCTGTAGACCTCTCCACCCTCCGCAGGTCCAGTCCCCCGGCCCTCTCCTGCCAAGGCCATCCCTCCTAGCTGTCCCCGCCTTCCTCACCTCACCTGGGTTGGCTCTCTGTCCCTCAGCTCCCCTCCCCTCCCTCTTCCCTGACCCAGGCCATCCGGGTCTCTTTTCCAGTCTTCCTCTCCTGGCACGCTTTCTTCCCCTTCCCTCCTTTCCCCTGCTCTGTCTTCTCCTCAGTTCCCTGCCTCCCTCTCTGCACCCACCCCGTGTCCCCCCTTTCCCCTCCATGCTCTCTTTCTCCCGTTTCCCTCCCCAGCTCCTAGCTGGGTCACCTCAGCTCAGCGCCCTCCTTCCTGTGCCTGCCCCTGCCTGCTGCCCACCCTTCCTGCACACAGCTCATGCCTCCCCGCTGGCCCTCCTGCTGAGCAGGCGGCTCCCCCACCGCCCTGGGCCTGCCCGCCTTCCCCAGCCTTGCAGTGAAGGCTCTCCAACTCCACAGCACCGGGGTGAGGGCAGAGATGCCCCCTCTCCAGGGCTCCGCTTCTTCCAGCCAGGCCCGGCTCCTCCCTCCCGGCTCAGCTCCACGGCCCGTCCCTGCCCTGCGGGCGACACCACTGGGACCTTCTGCCCACCTTGCCAGGCTTTTCAGAGGCCTCAGGTCTGGGGTCAGGCAGGTGGCTTGTGCGGCAAGCCAGGGGTTACAGATCCAGAGCCTGGGCGGTCAGGGGAGGGGAGGGGGGTCTAGTGCCCTGTGACCACTTCTGTCACCTTGCCACTGAGCCCTCCAGGGCCTGTGTCCTCACCTCCAACGTGGAGATCAGGCTGGGCCATTACTGCAGAGCTGTGCTGAGTGTGGACGAAGGCGCGTGTCACGCGTTATTATACGTAGCTGGCGTTTCCCGAGCGTTTGGAAACGACGCTCTGTAATTTTCTTTGAACTAACTGCAGAGCTGAGCACAGCATGCTTCATGATCTCATTTTATCCTGACCTGTTTCGTCATTGTGCTGTGAAGTATTCTCCAGCCTGTTCGTAGTTTGACCCGCATAGGAGGGCAGGGTCACCCTCCCTCCTGCTGAGCTGATTTCGCGGGAGCCGCCGGGCCAGACCGCCCCACGCGCCCCCTGCTGACTAACCCGGGAACCCGAGCCTCCGGATGTAGGCGGCGCCGAGCCGGGGCAGGACCAGGCGCCTGCGGGAGGGGCGGGGCCGGGCGCCTGCGGGAGGGGCGGGGCCGGGCGCCTGCGGGAGGGGCGGGGCCGGGCGCCTGCGGGAGGGGCGGGGCCGGGCGCCTGCGGGAGGGGCGGGGCC
>CAUYLG010063775.1:0-25330 GCA_963573385.1 Cacajao melanocephalus
GATCTTTGACAAACCTGACAAAAACAAGCAATGGGGAAAGGAGTCCCTGTTTAATAAATGGTGTTGGGAAAACTGGCTAGCCATGTGCAGAAAGCAGAAACTGGACCCCTTCCTGACACCTTACACTAAAATTAACTCCAGGTGGATTAAAGACTTAAAGATAAGACCTAACACCATAAAAACCCTAGAAGAAAACCTAGGCAAAACCATTCAGGACATAGGCATAGGCAAGGAGTTCATGACTAAAACACCAAAAGCATTGGCAACAAAAGCCAAAATAGATTAAACTTCAGAGCTTCTGTACAGCAAAGGAACAATCATTAGAGTGAACTGGCAACCAATAAAATGGGAAAAAATTTTTGTAATCTACTCATCTGAGAAAGGACTAATATCCAGAATCTACAAATAACTAAAACACATTTACAAGAAACAACTCTATCAAAAAGTGGACTAAAGATTTAAACAGACACTTTACAAAAGAAGACATCGATGAGGCCAACAAACATATGAAAAAATGCTCATCATCACTGGTCATTAGAGAAATGCAAATCAAAACCACATTGAGATACCATCTCACACCAGTTAGAATGGCGATCATTAAAAACTCTGGAGACAACAGATGCTAGAGAGGATGTGGAGAAATAGGAACTCTTTTACACTGTTGGTGGGAGTGTAAATTAGTTCAACCATTGTGGAAGACAGTGTGGCGATTTCTCAAAGATCTAGACATAGAAATTCCATATGACCCAGCAATTCCATTACTGGGTATATACCCAAAGAATTATAAATTGTTCTATTATAATGACATATTCACATATATGTTCATTTCTGCACTATTTACAATAACAAAGACCTGGAACCAACCAAAACGCCCATCGATGATAGACTGGACAGGGACAATGCGGCACATATACACCATGGAATACTATGCAGCCATAAAAAACGGTGAGTTTGTGTCCTTCATAGGGACATGGATGAATCTGGAAACCATCATTCCCAGCAAACTGACACAAGAACAGAAAATCAGACACAACATGTTCTCACTCATAGGTGGATGTTGAACAATGAGACCACATGGACACAGGGAGGGGAGCATCACACACTGGGATCTGTTGAAGGTGCTAGGGGAGGGATAGTGGAGGTTGGTGAGGGATAACATGGGGAGAAACGCCAGATATAGGTGACAGGGTGATGGAGGCAGCAAACCACCTTGCTATGTACGTACCTATGCAACAATCCTGCATGATCTGTACATGTACCCCAGAACCTAAAGTATAATTTAAAAAAGGATAAAAACAGTAATTTTTACATTATAATTTTGAAGAAAAAAACTTTAAGATATTAACAAAAGTTGGAACTATGAGGGTTATTAGAAGTTGGGAAAATTAAAAACACCCTAAGTACCTCATCTTACAAGGCCAGAAAGACTGAATATATGTCCTTCATTTTTACAATACTAAAGATGTAAAATAAACACATTCCCTAAAGATTTCCAAGGTAATTGGTGGTAGAATTAAAAGTAGATAACATTTTAAATCTCCAAACATGATTTTAATGGCAAAAAGAACAGAAGTTAGAATTAAAAATATATTTATAAAAACTCAACTTTACAATTCTCAAAAATAGATTTAATTTCTTAAATGAAGATTAAGAATGTATTGAGTAAAAAAGTAATACCCTACATGTTACTTAAAGGAGACATTGTAAAATTAAAGATATTTATAAATACAATACCAGCTTGAACTTATAAAATAAACATTTTAAAATATAAATTAATATTTGATAAATTATAAAAATTAATATTAGAGTTGAGAAGGGAACACTCATAATTTTATAACATATTTCAGGAAATACCAGCATGCATTAGAAGCTTGATATAGGTTCATAGCCTGTGACTGGCTAAATTGAATTCCTGAGAATTATCCTAAAAGTATGACCTGGAATGTAGACACATGGCAATATGCAATTAGTTATATTATAACTTTTTAATTATAAAAACTTTAGATTTTTTTAATGTTCAGTTATCAAAAGGGGATAATTTAAATCAATCATCAGTGTTCATATAACAAAATATTATTCAATCATTAAAAATTGTGATTTTTAAAATAGCACAGATGCAAAATATATGATTATTAAAAATAGAAGATAACATTTTAATGTGATCTTTAAAAAATACACATAGCTATACTTAAATTTTGGGAAATTCACCCAAATGGTAACATAAATCACCAAAATAATGTCTACTTAGTCACCAAGGATTAAATCTATACTATATTTTATTATTACTATATTGTTAAATCTATATAGAGTATTAGCTAAGTAAGAATGAGTACTACTGATCCCAAGAGACTGTGTTTCTGGACTTGTATTTGTACCTTTTAGTTTTTCACAACCTTAAGCTACCAGAAAGCAGAGCATGAGTTCAGTTATTTTTAATGGCAATAACATTTTCTGGCTGAAGTATATTTATCTGGTCACTACCTCTCCCCAAACATGGAAGATTTTCTTTTGCTAAAGCCTAAAATGATTAAAAAAAAAAATGGTGTCCTTTCCAACTCTTGAGTCCAACAGAGCTTACTGAAATTCCACCAAATGGATTATTAACTCCAAATTATCTTTTCTTAAAAATGATATTTTAGAGGGATCTTTCACAACTACTATTTCAAGAATTGAAACACAAAGCAAGCTATATAGAAATATAATGACTAAACTATGCTCAATTTTGAAAATAACTACCATAAATATATACCTTTTTATAGAATTGCTCTTCAGTAACTTTAGAGAGTTACTGCTATCAAAGCAAACTTTTCTTTTAAACCTTCCTGTTGGGCTTCTTTTTCTAGCTGTGTTTAAGTCTACACAAATAAAAGACTCAAGTGTCTGCAGAAGTAGGTGGTAAAATGAACAGTGGGGTATTGAACAATTAAATAAAAAGCCTGAATGCATTCAGGTCATAATTTTGCTTCTATATCTTGCTGGCTCTGTGGCTTTAAGTGAGTTAGTTAGCCCTCTGTAAAATGAGGACAACAATATTGACATTAAGATTACTGGGAGAACTAACTGGGAGAATGTTAAAATACCTGTCACCTGGAAGTTACATGAGGTACACAAGCTACCATTACAGTGTTAAGGGGAACAAAGAGTATGCTTTTTTAAAACTGACAGTTAAAGACTTGGAAAAAGCTCAAACTGTAGAGAATATTATGTCTTTAAATTAAAAGATAAAAAGCAATGCTTGCCCCTACATTTAGAAGTAATGGCATTCATATTTCTTATGGTAAAGCAATCTGGCGTTGTGAGGGATGCCTCTAAGTAAATGGGTAGTTGGGAGTGGGGAATGGGAGAAGGAGCCCTCAGGTGATAACTGAGAAAGGAACTAGAGGTGTGAGTAGAGCTGGTAAATGCTCATATCACTGAGCTCAGTGGGTCACCAATTCTGTTCTTGAATGCACTGAGAACTAAAGTACCCACTCAGAGAAGGAATAGAAGTTGCTAAAAAGTCAACAATGGGCACATATTGTGAAGCAAGGAAAAGAGTAGAAGTTGGCTAGAGTTACTAGAGGGTGTATTGGTAAGGAAATCTCAATGTTATAACAATAACAAAACTCTGTCATTTACAAAATACAGGTTTCTTTCCACACTGTAGTCCACTCTGGGTGAACAGTAGGGTAAAGAAGAAGAAGACTCTGATCTAAGCAGTCGTTGACAGACCAGAGCCCTTCTATCCTGAGACTGTGATTCTCTAGTTTACCATCAAGTCTTCTGTGAAGGTCTGGCTGGTTCAGATAAGGAAGAATGTGAAAGATCTCATAGAAGTGAAAGAGAGGAGAAAAGGGGTGTGGGCTAGATGAACAGGTAACATTGTCACTTTCACAAAGGCAGATGCAAAAATGATGAGCTTGCCATCAGGAACTTGGACATGTGTCAGAGGAAGCCAAAAAAGATTCACTTAGAATAGCACGCAAAGAAACCAAAGTCAGATAAGGAAAAGGCAAACCTTAAAACTGGCTTCTGGCTGTCACAAATCAAAGGAGTCAACCTATGCCAGGGACAGGGGCCCAGTGACTTCTAGCACTGGAAACGGTAAAAAATTAGAAAGAAAGCAATGCTAAGGTATTGCAGATCAGCCTGAAACTCAGGGAGAAAAGGAGGGAAAACAACGCAGGGTTGGGTTCTTCATAGGGGAAATGAAAAAAAAAGACAGGGGTAGCCAGGACATGCAACAGAGGGGACTATGGGCATACACCACAGCTTGATGCCCCAGAAAGAACTGCAGGAGGTCATCTGAGGAAGAGCTTTTTAGAACCATGAAGTCTTTACAGGTTGCAGGAAAGTGACTCTGAAAGGCACTCCCAACACACAGGCACAGAAACACACACACACACAGGAGGACATGTCCCAACATGGGATCTACCTTGGTCTAAGGACTGAGGAACCTAGACCAGGGTAAAACTGGATGGGATCAAGTGAGTTGACTTTGAGGGCAAAGACTCTGATTGGTTTAATCAGTGATATTTCTACACTCTGTTTTTATTGTTTCAAAATTCTCTATAATGAGCATATAGGTGATTTCAATGCCTTTAAAAATCTCACTATTGTATGGAAATGGTTAGGTGATCTAAGAAAGGGAACCAAATGACCTAGGGAAGAGGACAAATCTATTCTTTTATATTTCAGTGGGATCTCGAGACAATTTTAGAATTTGTGAACTATTCTAAGCACTCACCAGTGTTTGTCATTTTGGCCAACCTTGTTGGTTTCTCTGGTGTGACCAGAAGTAAAAACCTTGACCATCAAAATGGTTTCTTGTTTGTTTGTTTGTTTTGCCTATTTCAGAAACAGCAGGGAGTTCATTTTTATAGCAAGGTTGGATGGAGAAGAAAGTTCAGAAAGTAAAACAAGGTAATAGCAGCAGAAGAGTGGCTGGTCAGGCAGCAGCCTGGGAGGAGTGGAGAGGGAGCCACAGCCCTGTGTCTTCCCCCAGTGGCAACACACAAATGATTTCGGCTCAAAGAATGAACCGAACTGAGCAATCCAACCCTGGTCCTTCTTTCTTCTCCTAAGATCACCAACACCATCTGTACCTGTGTGTTCTGTCAGCAAGAAGGACAGAAGAAGGGTGGCACTGAACATAAAGGGCAGTGTAGATTGAGTGATTTAAGGGAGTTTGAGGAAAGGATATTGGCAAATTATCTCAAGAATCATTAGACAGGCTATCCCCTTTAACCTACTAATGTCTCAAGTAAAATTCGGCTAAATGAACTAATCAAAAAATGAGAAAATGTAAACATGAAAGTTTTTTTTTTCTTCTTCTTTTTTTTTTTTTTTTGCTGTGTTAGGTATATATGTCTCTTTTTTCAGTAACCCATTTTTCTGGGAGCCACTCCTCACATTTGTATACTTTCTGTGAGAGCAATCTTGTTGTAGACATGGACCTACTTATACCCCTGACTGCCAAGGGTGAGGACCTGGCCCTGCCCAGACTCCAGCTCCTAGCTGTATGAGTTGGACCAGAAATAAGCACCTGATTTCACAATGGCCATCTCCATTCACTTTTGCTGGATGTTTACAACTAGAACCAAGAAAAAGGTTAAAACTGCAATGACTAAAATTCTAGGATTTGTGGATAGCCATGTTTCCTGTCATTTGGGCTAAGAAGAAAATAACAGGAAATCTGGCTGAAGCAGGAAAGGAAAATTAAACAGATACACAGAGAGAGGCAGATCAAGTGAATGGAAAAAGAAGCCTTTGAATTTCTGCAGTGGTCCTAATGCTCAGCTCTTTCCTTACCCTTTTTTTAAGGCTTGGTTACTGAAAGCCTTCTGAATTCTGTGAATTGCCTCAATATCCATCTCGCAAAGTCAATCTATTTTAAAAAGAATTCCTGTTGATCACAACAAACAGATCCCAAATTAATAAGCTAGATTTGTTTTGCAAGGGAAATGCATTAAAACAACTAAAATAGATGTCAGTGGGAGAACTGTTAAGTATGTTTTATAATTATGCTTCTATTACAATCATAATCATGAAAATAACACAGCTACATAGCTCATAGCGATGAGCTCATAGCGATGAGCTCATAGCTAACACTTTTATGAGAAAATAAGAACATAAAACTATAAGAACATTCTCATTGCAACCATGAAAAAGCCTGTATATCCCTAAATATTAGGAAAGAGGATAGAATGATTAAAATTTGGGATAATGTTAAAACAAAATTTCAGCAATCAAAATTATGTATAATGAAAAATTAATTATATATACATAGTCTAATTATTATGAATCAGTTAACCAAAGTTTCAGGGGTACTAGTAGAAAGAATGCGTGCAATTCAAAAAGAAAACTAGACCACAGCACAGTGGAAAAAAAGATCTAAGTCTGTCTTACTATTGAGTAAAGCAAGTTTACCCAACCCATGACCCATAGGCCACATGCAGCCCAGGACAGCTTTGAATGCAGCCCAACACAAATTCATAAACTTTCTTAAAACATTAAGGAATATTCTGGGGATTATTTTTAGCTTATCAGCTATCATTAGTGTTAGTGTATTTTATGTGTGGCCCAAGACATTCCTTTTCTTCCCTGAGCGAAAGCATCCCAGTATATTCTGACCACTTTCTAACACTTTCCTGTAGTCTGTCTCCCTAAGAATGTGAGAAGTGCCTGATACTTGTGGATTCCTTGACAAAGTATTGAGTTTCATTAAAGTCAGAGAGGAAATGGCCTCCATCTCACTGCTTTGCAAGCAGGAAAGGCCAAAAAGCCATCGTTCCCATCTCCAGCCCCAGTTCCTATCACAACCCAAATGAGTGAAAGCATGCTGCTTCAATGTAGGAATTAATTATCACATCACAGCTAAAGGAGAAGAAACAAAGTTTTAAAATGTTGTATCGTCTAATAAGAAAAAAATAACTCTCATAGTATTTTTGGTTTGTTTTCTGAAATCCACTGAATTATCATTTCTAATGTGCATACACACCTTAATAAGCCATTGTGAAAATAAAGGAAATGCCTTGCAAACATTATCCCACGTAATTCTCAGACAGTCCACTGATGCAGGCATCCTTACCCCCATTTTACAGATGATGATGAAGTACCTAGTTGAAGGTCACATAACTTCTAAGTGGAAAACTAGAATTCATAACCAGAACTTCTTTCATTGCAAAGTTGATCTATTTCTGCTAAATTCTGACATAGCACATATTTGATGATGATGATAGCAAGTTTTTCTATAAAATTGGGATTAAACTCCATTCTGTGTGATTTTTAAGAAGCAGCTGTTTAGAGGGACAGATGATGTCTGCTTGCCACAGAGAGGCAGTGCTTATTCAAATCTCGGTGCTTAGAGCTGACTGAAGACCAGTAGTCTCAGAGACGGGAAGAGCCCAGTCACTATGAATATAAGCAGAGGTTGCAGCTCTCCTCAGCTGGAAAGTTGAAGGGTGGGATAATAAAGGACTTTCAAAGTGCCATTTAAACCTGAGCTGCTTTGATTCTGTGATTCTGAGATTCTGTGATAAAAATGGGGCAAAGTTTTTTAGCAGCAAGTCACTTGACTTCTCCGTTTTCTTCTGTTCTACCAAGATTGGATACCTCCCAGCACTCCCCACCACAGGTGCTTAGGTGGGAAGGCAGGTTAGATGCTGAGCAGAGGAGACACCAAAGCCCCTATCCCTATTTTAGCCATGATGGCTTTGTTTTTCTCTGTTTTACATATTGGACCTTTGTGTAGGATTATATTTAGAGAAAAGGTTTCACTGCTTCAAAATATTTTAAATAGATACAATTTTTGAAAACACTGAGCTGTATGATCTCTAGACTTTTTAAAAGGAAAATTCCCCCACTTCCAATAGCACTTGCCTAGGTGATAACAAAACGGAATGCTTTGTTTCACCAAACTGAAGCTACTAAACAACCATGAACTTTGAGCTATCTGCCAGCCAAAGCTGATAACTGGTCAAGGACTCTGAATTCCCCAATGTGCCAATATGCCTCCGGGACCCAGCTGAAGAGTTTTGCCTAACCAGTGTGCAATGGAACTTATCTAATCTGTTATGTGTAAACTCTGAACTCATTCTGTCCTGTCGGGAGTACAAACTTTCCATCATTTTCTAGCACATAAACATCCTGAGTTTTATTACCCAGAGAGAAGTTCAGTGGATTCTGTTTCCTTCCTCAGCAAGCATATAAATTCAGCAAAAACTTTGTTATCACTGAAGTGGTCATTGCTTTCCTTTGCCAGCCTCCTTTTAATTGGCATGCTGGGAAATTCTTGGACATGCTATGGAAGCAGCTGCTAGGTTTTGTGGTGGTCTTTCCTAGGCCACGTGCGCAGGAAGAGTCCACCCTCAATTGGAAGGCTCTCAAAGGACAATGAACACTCACAGGTATAGCAATGTAAGGCACATATTACCATCATGAGCTGTTCTTGAAGCTGATAGACAGGATTGCTTATTTTTTTCCTTTTGAATTGACTTACTAATACAAAACCAACTAAGGAATGGAAGTGGTGCTTTATTTAAGATACATGTCTAGTTTGAATCAGATTTTTAATCCAATTTTTAAGATGTTCCCCGAAAAATAAATTTTTATTGAAGTTTCCTCTTTAGAAGATAAGCAGATTTAGTAGAAAAACTGTAACAAATTTTGAAGATCAAGACTTTGCTGCTTCTCGTCTCATCCCCCCATCCCACCCTTGCCAGGGGCAGACAGCTCTCTTGCCTTTATAAGTCAGACTGGTTTCTTTCTGTGGATTCAAGTATTTTTATATGTTCTTTTTTTGAGCTTGAACTCCATTAGTGAGAACTCAGTGAGCTACCCTCCCTTCCACTCTGGCTATCTTCAGATCCATTTTGTTAAATTTTGGGGCACCTATATGAGAATAGCAACCTCTGCAGGAAGAAAAAGAAAACTTGTTGGGTGGCAATTAGGGCCCAGATTCTATTAATAGTAGCCAGGGGCAACTTCTGTGGATTACTTAATGAAGAGACATATAATGGACCAATGGTGAAATCCAGCAAATGGTTAAAGGGATAGTCACTGTAAAATGCTTGAAATTTTGTGTGTAATATTTTAGAAAAGAAACAAATACTTGTTTAATTGATATAAACCCCAAACTACAGAGCCACCTCAGAAATAAGAATAAGGGAAGGATAGACCTATAAAAAATGAAGCTTAAGGGTTCTCACTTCCATCTAACTGTAGTGAAGCTTGTTCTGAGGTGTGTTGAATGATGAGAACAATCTATCTCCTCTCCAGCCACACAGTCCATTTGGCACAGTGGAAGATAAAGAGGCAGGTAGAGGCAGAACTGTGGTATTCCTCTGTCCACCCTGCCCTGTACCACTTCCTCCCAGCGGGGACTTAGTGCCCTCCAGTTTCTTAAAATGTCCCCACTAAGAAGAAGTTTAAAGCTCCATGCTCCATATTCTGAGAGTCTCTGGTGTTTGCATCTTATATCCTTCACTTTTTACTTACATAAGTAAAAGTGCTTTAACGGCCCAACAAGTGGGTGCTAAAGATCTGTGCATGAGTGTTTTGAACATGGGGAAGATTTTTTCTAGACCTGATAATCACAAAAGCCTAAGCAGTTATAGAGCAAAGAAAGTTATAGGTCAGATCTGGAGGGCCCTTGAAGATTATACAATCCTACTGCCTAGTGTTTGCAACCCTCCAGAACAAACTTGAGATATAAAAACCATGGTAACATTCAAGCTCTCTTGTGCATTGTACATTGAAGTCATAGAGTGAAATCTGATAAGCTGTCTTCTCACAAACTGTTCTAGTAAGTTGTGGAGTTCCACTGAGTCCTGGAGGCACTATTTAGAACATTTTCAAATAAATTACTATAGAATATAATATTAAATATCAAAATTATCCTGCATAAGCCGTTGTTCCTATAAAATGTAAACAAAAACAGGAATAACTTTTTGAAGAGTATTTACTTTCAACAGGGTTTACTTTGCTGGAGAATACTTTTAACTTCTCGGAAGCCTCTTGCATAATGTGTTTATCAAGCTGGCTTAAAACTAGCTCAGAAAATGTTGTATCCAGGGGTTGAGTTTTCCTGCCTTTAAGAAAAGTCTTAGCTCTTTTTGATTTATGGAAGATTTCATGCAAGACCTACTGAAGATTTACTTGAATAGTAGGAAGACGTTAATAGAATACACGCAGACCATTAAGCAGCTCCAAATAAAGTAGAAACTTACTCTACAAATGGTTTGACACATGGAAGCCACAGCAGCAGTGGCTATGTTAGCTTCATTATGGAAGAGATGGGCAGGGCTCAGAAATGGGAGGCAAAAGTGACTATTATTTGGTGTTTTTTGTTTCTTAACAGAGACCATAACATTTCTGTCTGCAACCCAGATATTGCAGTGGCTTGTTTACTCATCCATTTTTTAGACAAGGGATTTGAGGTCCAGAAAGGTTAAGTAACTTGTCTGAGCTCACACGGTAGGTGGAAGATTCAGAAGTATAACTTAGTCTGGCTCCAGAGTCTATGCTAAATTGTTCTGTTTACTGCAAATGTGGTTATAAAGTTAAAGTCCCTGAGTCTGGGCAGAGCAGATTCAGAACATCCAGCCAAACTGAGATTTCCTACTCCCAGAGAGTGGATGAATCTCTGTGACTGGGTCAAGATTCCTTGCTCCTTCTTTTTGGGGGAAGATATTTATTCTTGGAATCCATCAGCTCCTCAATCAAACAATTTTGTGAAATTGGCCATCTCTCCCATTATTCATGCATGCTCAGACATGACAGAACTCCAACCTAAGCTGAATATGGAACATGCAGAGGAGACCTTGAAAAAGTAAGACCAAAAGGAAGAATCCTGTGTTTGAAGCAGTAACATCAGGGAGTTTGGGGCAGCTTAATGTAAATTGCTGAGTTATATATTGATGATTCCCTGATGACCCAGACTTTCCCCCAAAACAAAGTAGATAAGGTGCCACACTTAGCTGTGTGATCTTGGATGTGTTATTCTTTTTATGCTTTCACCGCTTCATCTGTGAATTGGACTCATGGCGTGGTTGTGAGGATTTAAAATGCCTATACCCCTTGAACACTTCAGATCTCTTTGTTTTCTGTCAGAATAAGTTCCATCCTTTCTATCAGGGAGGAGCCTATGAGAGGTGGTACAGTTCTGAGATAATATCATCATAATCATTTAAGGACTATACCTAGCCCTTCAGATACCCTGTCTCTGTTTACCCTTAAAGTTATGTCTCCAAATGAAGAATGTCTTCTAGATCATCAGCAACATCCATCCATCCATCCATTTATTCATATATGCACTTGTTAACCTGTTTGACAAACATTCAAGCATCTTCCATACTCTGGGTAGATTGATTAACAGGTGGAATTACTGTTTCCTTTTTGTCTGGTAGAGAAACCTCTGGATAAACTTAGCTGGTCCAATTTCCAGCATGACCATTGACTACCAATTTGATGTTGAGAAATGTTAAAATGGAAATATTAGCTTTCTCCCAGGATTACTGTAAAAATGAAACTATGTAAAATACCTCCAACACAGGGCCTGGCTCATTAGAGGCACAAAATTCTACTTAGTAATATTCTCCCTTCAGTAGTTCAGGTCATTCTTCATGGCTGCCAATATGTTTTCTAAAAGTTTCACTTTTTATTTTATTTTTTTTTTATTTTTTTGAAAGAAAGAAAAAGAGAGGAAAAAAAGTGAGAGTGAAAGAAAGAAAGAAAAAGAATGTATGAGAGAAAGAAAGAGGAAGAAAAAGAGTGAGAGAGAACAGGATTCTTGTTCTACTGCCCAGGCTAGAATGCAGTCTAAAAATGGGTATCTCTTATTCCTTCCTGTCTCCATTGTTAAAAGTTTCACTTTTATTCTGCCACGGATTTATTAAGAAACTGTCTCTGTTTTCTCTGTCTTCAGTAATTTTATTTCTAAAATAGGTTCAGTTTCTTGGCTGAGTAATTTCTGTACAGTTTTTTTTTTTTTTTAACTGGTATCAGGGCCGCTGCTGGCCTAAACCATGTCTTTAAAAGAATACAAAAAGATGTTACCCCCACACTCATATTGACACAGTTCCACCTCAAGCCACTCACAATTTAGCCCCAAGCTTGATCTCTCAGCTAAGAGCTCTTGTCCAGTGTGCAATCTGCCTAGTATGGTCTGAAGTTTCTTGCAAATGTTCATGTTTATTCAGCCATTCCATCAAAATGTATCAAACTGGCCTAGCACAATCTAGTTGCTGGGATGGAGAAATGAATAGTAGAGAGTCCTGGCCTGCAAGCATATTTTAATGGTATGTGTTGTGTGATATTTGTTGACTTATCCAATACTCATGTAAAATCATTACATAAGGTGATACCAGACTGCAGAGGAGGGATAATCTATCAGCTGAGGAAGAGAGAGGTTTCCAAGAAAGACTCCCCAGGGATAGTGATCTTTAGTTTGAGGCCTGAGTAAAGTGTTGGAGCTCTTCATGCAGGGAATTGTGAGAACGGCTTGGAGATCCTTAATCAGACAAGAGCCCAGCTGGTTTTGTCTGGCCAGAGCCTGGTGTGCCTAAAGAAGACTAAAGAAAGACAGTGCAAAGAAGTACACAGGGACCAAGTGTGGTGCCCTGATAATTCCTCTGTCATGTATTGTATGAAGAGGCTGTGAATGGATTTTGGCAAGATGTGTAACACAATCATATTTGAGTTTAATAAAGATCACTCCACAGCTAGAAAATTACAAGAAGGTGGGGCACAACTTGAGAAAGAGAGGGCAATGATGATGGTCTTGATGATGAATGACAAGATTCTGAAAGAAGATAAGGATCTTAGGGATGCAGAGGAAGAAATGTGTGTATATGAGATTTAAAAAGTAGAAGCAACCGGACTTAGCTACTCACTGGATGTGGGAACTGAGGTTCCAGTAATCATCTAGAATGACTCCTAGGTTTCTGGCTGGAATGACTAAATGAGTGATGAAAAATACGTGGGTTCTTTTAAATTTGGTTATGTTTTAACATAAAGGAACATAAGCTCACTTGGAATGCCTGGACCTATGTGGAGTTATCTGAGGAGAGGCCTATGCAAGATGCTAAAGTCAAGGAGGCGCAGGTGGTCTCTGTACGGTTGGTTAGCTTAGGGATAATTGGAAAGAAGTCTAAAACAGAACTGTATTAGTTTGTGTTGCTATAAAGGAAAACCTGAGGCTGGGTAATTTATACAGAAAAGAGGTTTATTTTGGCTTATGGTTCTGAAGGCTGTACAGGAAGCATGACTGGCATCTGCTCCTGGCGAGTCCTCAGGAAGCTTCCAATTATGGCAGAAGGTGGAGAGGGAGCATGTGTATCACATGGCAAGAGGGGGTGCAAAAGAGAAATGTCCGCCTCTCTTAAATAATCAGCTCCTATGTGAACTAACAGAGTGAGAACTCACTAGTTACCACAGGGAAGGCACCAAGCCATTCATGAAGGATCCACCCTCCATGATCCAACACCTCCCACTAGGCCCCACCTCCAACATTACGTATTACATTTCAACATAAGATCTGGATGGGACAACCATCCGAAGTATATCAAGAACTCTAAGAAAGATCAGTATTTAAGGGTGGACCCTAGGAAGAAAATATGGAAAGCAGATCTCAATGAGTAGTCTGAAAGGTAAGAAGAGATGACAAGCTATGAAAAATGTCTTGCTGATCTAGCTACTATAAAATTTGGAGGGAATATATAACGTATAAATATTCAGTGACAATCAGAAAACTGAGCCATTGGTCCTAAATTTAAATAATCTAACCCATTTCATTTCCTTCCTATAGAAAACATGACCTGTCAAAAGATGTTCATAATTAGGTTACATGTTGAGAAAGAAACTTTGCACTTGATTGCTTTAGCATTGCTGATTACAAAGGGTTAATTGCCAACAACATGTTATCTAACAAGGTATAATGGTCTGTGATAAATTCTGCCCATAGATGCTACTGTGAATTAATGACAAGAAAACTAACCACAGAATTACACAGCTGAAAGAGACCACTAAGACTGTTCTGGCCGGGCATGGTAGCTTATGCTTATAATCCCAGCACATTGGAAGTCTGAGGTAAAAGGATCACTCAAGGAGGCCAGGAGTTCAAGACCAGCCTGGTCAATACAGTAAAACCCCATCTCTACTAAAAATACAAAAAAAAAAAGAAAAAAAAAAGCCGGGTGTGGTAGTGCATACCTATAGTCCCAGATACTCAAGAGCCTGAGGCACAAGAATTGCCTGAACCTGGGAGGTGGAAGTTGCAGTAAGCTATACTCACATCACTGTACTCTAGCCTGAGCAACAGAGCAAGGCTCTTTCAAAAAAAAAAAAAAAAGATTATTCCAGATTAATTTCTTCAATTAATGTCTATATTTATAGATGAATAGATGAGGTCCAGAGATCATATGAACTATCAAAGTGAGCTTGGAAAGTCATAGTACCAGGATAGGAAGGCACTTCTGAATCTGAGCCATTGTTTATTCCAGCACACTATCCAACACCTAAACAATGGGTTGTTTATTAAAAAGTCACTTACATGTTATGTCTAGAACTTTGCTTTTCAAAGCAGGGACTACAGACTACCATTATGAAAGCTTGTTCACATTGCAGAATCCCAGGTTCCTCTCCAGACCTACTTAATTAAAATGTGCATTTTACAAGATCCCCTGGTCATTTATTTATATATTGAAGCTTGAGAGCATTGCTAAAAATTCAGATTGCATTTTTTCCATAAAAATAGTGACTTACTATTCAAAACTCAGTTAAAATGGCCAGTTAACATTATATAGAGATTATATAGAGATGCTAAGTACAGAAGATTGTTTTTCTCGAAATATACATTCCAGATACAGACAGTGCAGAGGATGTGAGCTTCCCAGACAAGTTCTGAGACCAAAATTATTTCCCTCAATCCACCTTCCTGATCCCACAACAACTTCATTCTCTGTTGTCTGTGATAAGAGACACAGATGAGAGAAGTTTTTGGTAGTAAAGTCTCTAATGAAAAAGAGGGCTTCAGAAAAAAAATATTTGAATCTCTAGAGCTTTTTGGGGACAGGTGCTCCCTGACAATGGGCTAAATACACAAGAACAAGGCTCTCTCATAGTAACTGTTTCCATAGCGTGACAAAGGCTAGCAGTGGTATCAGGTGAAAGGGGAGATGTCTGCAAAATCTGTGCAGAAGCCAGGGCGAGGAATCTTAAGAAAGTAAAAGAGAGCCAGAGCTTTCAGCTCCTCAGAGCGAAGCGATATATGGCTTCTGAGCATCAGTATCTAGAGAGCAGCTCCTCGAGGGCTGCTAAAGTCCTGGTATGGATTGCAGACAAGTGGAGTCATTAGTATAAAAGAAGGATTTCTAACTCTTCTCTCCCAGCTACCTCCACTCTAACATCCAGTCACTGTAAGTATTATTTTATTTTCAATCTAAACTTATGTAATAATGTGAGTGATCAAAATTTCTCTCAAACTGTTTCTAAGATTTTCTTAAAATGGCAACATGATTACCACAAACCTTGCTCACAGTCATATGAAGAAGCTGTCATCTATATGTTATGTCTAGAACTTTGCTTTTCAAAGCAGGGACTGTAGACTAGCATTATGAAAGCTTGTTCAGTTTAAAAACATGTATAATGGAGCCATTCCGAAAATAAGACACTTAAAAAGCAGTAGTTTTCTAGCTTTAGTATGCATAAAAATCAGTAGGGATATTCTGCCAGTAACACTTCCCTGGCTTCTACCATCAAAGATTTTGATTTTGTAATCTAGGAAAGCCCTAGAATTTGAATTTTTAGTGAATACCTCCCCCACCCCACCAAAGTGGTTCTGATGTACTACTCTTGAAGCAACTCCTATGTAATGGATTTTGGACAGTGTCTCTTTTTTCTCAAGACAAAAGACACCTTGATTTAATGTTCTCGTAGAGGTGAGGCAGTTCCACAGTGATAAACACCTGGGTGGTGAGTTGCTGATGGGACATGAAGGACCCAATGATGAGAATCAGTCACGATGATGAGACATCTAACCAGGCATGGAGGAAGGGGGAGAGTCTAAAAAAGGACATTCCAAAAGTAGTCATAAAGGACTGTGGGTGCTCAAGGTCAACTTCACCCATACCCCATGGCTACCTCTGGCCAGGCTTGGAGGCAGGAATTGCCCTTTCTTGAAAACATGATTGCAGCAGGTAGCTAAAGGTTATAGTCTCTCTGAGTCACAAAGAAGGGTTTGTGTATAGCAGATGTTCTGTATTTCAATTCTTGCACTTAAACTCAAAGGAAGCAAATTAACCTTTACCTATCCATGCACAAATCATTTCTGATACACATTTGATATAACACCTGGAATCTGTGGAATATTTAATGATGTTATGGCTCCTGCTTGGTGCTTTATAATAATACCCAGTATGCCAGTGTCTGTCTCCTATATTAGATAAGTAAGACAATCCCATTTACATCTGAGCAAAACTTATGTCATTTGTAACATATTTAATATTTATGATAAGCTAAAACTCTTTAAAAATACACCCTCTGGCAATAAAGCTATCATATATATATTAGCTTTATATATATATACTTGAAATATATATAAATAATAAGTATATATATATTACTTATTGTATTATATATAAGTAATATATAAGTAATATACATATTATACATAAATAAAATATATATATATTATATTTTACTGAGTAATATATAATTCAGAAGAAAAGCTTCTGAAAGTATGACATTACTGCTCAGTAATGTCATACTTTCAGAAGCTTTTCTTAATGGAGGTGAGAAAGCACAAGTGTGAGCTCTGCATTGAGAACATTGCTCTGGCAATGGTATGTAGAATGAAGAGTATGTATGTGGAGACTGGGAGTAGGGAGATTAATTAGGTTATTTGGTCCAGCTAAAGAGAAGTGATGAGGTTGAAATTAAGAAGGGAAGAGGTAATGGGAGTGAATGCATGAGACACTGAAGAAGTAACATCTGGTTATTAAGCCTGGGTATTATATATTTATTATGTATATATATAATATATATATTTCAAGTATATATATAGCAAATATATATATTTCAAGTGTGTGTGTGTATACATATATATCTAATATATATATTAGCTTTATTGCCAGAGGGTGAATTTATTTATAATATATCATATATATATATAGCTAAATATATATAGCTAATATATATTATATATTATAGATCTATTTCAAGTGTGTATATATATATAGCTAATATATATATTTCAAGTGTGTGTATATATATAGCTAATATATATTAGCTTTATTTCCAGAGGGTGTATTTATTTCTATGTGCAAAGCACTGTATTCTAGTCCCTTGCTTCTTCTGGGACCTTATAACATAGCAATGTAATTATAATAATTACATGGCAAAATATGGCAAGGGCTATGTGAGAGACACAGCATGCCACAAGAGGCAATGGAGAAAGAGCTCAAGAGAACTTCCTGGAGAAAGTTTCCTGAAGGGAGATTTCTTAAGGGTGAGGTGGGGCTAACATTTCAGATACAGGACAAAGGCATACAGATGGTGAAATACAGGGCAATTTCAGAGGGCAGGGAGTGATATGAAACTTTTAAGGAAAGAATGAAAAAATGAAGCTATAAATACAGATATGGCCCCAATTTTAAAGAATCTGAAATGCTAGGCTGAGCAGTAATGTCATACTTTCAGAAACCTTTCTTAATGCAGGTAAGAAGAGCACAAGTGTGAGCTCTGCATTGAGAACATTGCTCTGGTAATAGTGTGTAGAATGAAGAGTATGTATGTGGAGACTGGGAATAGGGAGACTAATTAGGAGGTTATTTGTTTCAGTTCAAAGGGAAGTGATGAGATTTGAATTAAGAAGGGAATGGGTAATGGGAGTGAATGCATGAGACACTGAAGAAGTAACATCTGGGTATTAAGCCTTCAGTTTCTAAGTTGCATTGACGTGTGATTAAATGGATTAATGTGGGGTTTACAATACACACACAAGTGCAAGGTAAAGGAGGAAGTAGAATGAAGGAGAGAAAAAAGCTGGAAAAAGAATATTTAATGCAGTAGATGCTGTTGGTGCCCTTATCACTCACCTTTCCCTTTTCTTATTGCTGGTACCTGCTGCTATATGCCTGAGAGCTTCCTCTATCTGGCACCAATACCAGGGAGTTAATACTCTGTGGGTGGCCCCCAAGAAATGACAGGTAGAAGGTGGCAAAGAAATACCCCAGAAAATGTGGTACAATATATACAATGGATTACCATGCAGCCATAAAAAAGAATGAAATCATGCCTTTTTCAGCAAAAGATGGACAGAGCTGGAAGCCATTTTTCTCATTGAAATAACTCAGAAAATAAAATACCACATATTCTCACTTATAAATGGGAACTATACAATGGGTAAACATGAACATAAAGAGGAAAATTATAGGCATTGGGACCTCAAAAGAGGGGAGATCAGAAGGAGGGATGATTGAAAAATTACCTACTAGGCACAATGTTCACTATTCCAGTGATGAGCACACCAGAACCCCAAACGTCACCATTACACAACATATCCATGTAACAAACCTGCACATGTAACCTCTGAATCTATAAAGATAATAAATTAAAAATTAAAATGTAAATAGTACTGGGAAAACTGGATATTCATATGCAGAAAACTGAAACTAGATCTCCATCTTTCACCATATACAAAAATTGAATCAAAATGGATAAAAGACTTAAATATTATACTTGAAAATATAAAACTACTAAAAGAAAACACTGGAGAAACACACAAGACATTGGTCTTTGATTTTTTTTTTTTTGTAAGACCTCAAAAACACAGGAAACCAAAGCAAAAATAGACAAATGGGATTATATCAAGTTAAAAAACCTTCTGCACAGAAAAGGAAACAATCAACAAAGTGAAGAGAAAACCTTCAGAATGGGATAAAGTATTTGCAAACTATTTATCTAACAAAGAATTAATAACTAGGATATATAAGGATCTCAACTCAGTAGAAAAAAAAAAGGCCAATAATCCAATTTAAAAATGGGCAAAAACCTCGAATAGACATTTTTCAAAATAATACATACAGATGGCAAACAGGTATACAAAAAAATGTTCAGCTGGAAGTGGTAGTCCCAACACTTTGGGATGCTGAGATGGGAGGATTGCTTGAGCTCAAGAGTTTGAGACCAGCTGTGACAACACAGTAAGACCTCATCTCTACTAAAAATAAAAACAATAAAAAAATCAGCCAGGCATGGTGGCACATGTCTGTAGTCCAAGCTACTCAGGAGGCTAAGGAGGATCACTTGAGCACCTGGGAGATCGAGGGTACAGTGAGCCATGATCATGATACTACACTCCACTCTGTGGAACAGAGTGAGACCATGTCTCAAAAAAAAAAGTTTATTAATCATCTGGAAACGCAAATCAAAACCATGATAAGACATCATCTCACCCCAGTTAGAATGACTGTTATCAAGAAGACAACAAATAACAAATGATGGTTAGAATGCAGAGAAAGGAGAATGCTCATACGCTGCTGGTGAGAATGTAAAGTATTACAACCATTATGAGAAAAAGGATGGAGGGATTCTTCAAAAAACTAAAAATAGCCAAGTGCAATGGCTAGCACCTGTAATTGCATCTGTTTGGAGGACTGAGGTGAGAGGATCACTTGAGTGCAGCAGTTTGAGAATGCAGGAAAAAAAACCCATTTATAAAATTATTAGATTAGAATATGCTTCTAAAGAAGCTAAGCTTCTTGAAAAAGAATCATTTCAAGTGGTAACTTAAGGAAAATGCTAACCAGTGCTTGAGGAGAGAGATTAAAAAGAGAAAGAATGAAGTCATTGGAGAAAAGTCAATATTAATGCTGAAAATTTGGGATTATATCAAAAGAAAGAATGGAGGTGAGATGTCAGAGACTGAATTAGAAGGGGTGGCACAGAAGAAGTGGACAGAACATCCAGGCTTTGTACAAGAAGATTTGAGCAAGAAAAAAGAGGATGTCACAGAGACCATACCAGCTTCACAAGAAGGATAGAATGCTGTGTGAAAACAGTTGAATCAGACACTGGTCTGGGGGGACTAGATCTTTTCTCACTAAAGCCATTCTTTTCACTCTGCCTTACTCTCAGGATACGGTTGTTAGATTGTTGCTAGACTGGTTTTGGTTACATTAATGTTTTCAAATTGGTGAGTTATGTTTTCTGTGAAACAGATGTGAGCCACCTAATGCTTCCCCAACATAAAAAGTCTCTCTCTACTTCCTTTACCTAGAAAAATTTGCTTATTCTTCAGGAAACAGCTGAGGCTTCGTGGAACCCAAGGAGCTACCCATCTTGGGTATCCAAGCTCTCTTTGTAGACTTCTCTCTCCCCATACCTTCATCTACTTGTCTATACTTTCCTCTAGATTGTGAGTTCTTTTAGGACACAGTTTATTCATTTGTCTCTATACCCAATGCCTGGAACGTAGATGATGCTTAATAAATGTTTACACTTAAAATTTGTCAAATACTAAGCTATGATCTTCTACAGATGGCCTTGCTTAACCCTCACATCACCATCAAATGGATACTTTTATAATCCCTGTTTTTCTAAAGCAGAAATGGAAATAAGAACTTAAGAGCTTGGCCTGAGTTATTGAGCCAATAATTTATAAAGCCTGAATTTAAACCCAGCCAAAGATCTCTGACTCCAGAGTCTAGTTTCTTAACCACTGACCTTTCTTCCTTCTCTTATCTCCTCTAGACTGAATGAAGTAATATAATTTGTTATCTGATCTTCCCTTAGAAAAAAAGAAACCAATGGCCTTAAAGCAAACTTTCTAGACAAGACCACAAACACTCAAGTTATGCATGTATGCATGTATATTATACTTTAAGTTCTGGGATAAATGTGCAGATTTGTTACACAGGTATACACATGCTGTGGTGCTTTGCTGCACCCATCAACACATCATCTACATTAGGTATTTCACCTAATGCTCTCCCTCCCCTAGGCCCCCACCCCCCAACAGGCCCGAGTGTGTGATGTTCCCTCCCTGTGTTCATGTGACTCATCGTTCAACTCCCACTTACGAGAACATGCAACGTTTGTTTTTCTAGTCCTTTGTTAGTTTGCTGAGAATGATGGTTTCCAGCTTCATCCATGCCCCTAAAAAAGAGATGAACTCATCAATTTTTATGGCTGCACAGTACTCTATGGTGTATATGTGCCATACTTTATTTATCCAGTCTATCATCGATGGGCATTTGGGTTGGGTCCAAGTCTTTTCTATTGTGAACAGTGCTACAATAAACACAGTGTGCATGTGTCTTTATAATAAAATGATTTACAATCTTTGGTGTATGTACCCAGTAATGGGATTGCTGGGTCAAATGGTATTTCTGGTTCTACATCCTTTAGTAATCACCACACTGTATTCTACAATGGTTGAACTAATTTACACTCCCACCAACAGTATAAAAGCCTTCGTATTTCTCCACATCCTCTCCTGAATCTGTCATTTCCTGACTTTTTAAAGATCACCATTCTAACTGGCCTGAGATGGCATCTCATTGTGGTTTCAATTTGCGTTTCTCTAATGACCAGTGATGATAAACTTTTCATATGATTTTTTTGGCCACATAAATATCTTATTTTAAGAAGTATCTGTTCATATTCTTCACCAAGTTTCTGATAGGGTTGTTTTTTCTTGTAAATGTGTTTTAACTTTTTGATAGATTCTGGATATTAGGCCTTTGCCATATAGATGGCAAAAATTCTCTCCCATCCTGTAGGCTGCCTGTTTACTCTGATGATAGTTTCTTTTGCTGTGCAGAAGGTCTTTAGTTAAATGAGATCCAATTTGTCTATTTTGGATTTTGTTGCCATTGCTTTTGGTGTTTTAGTCATGAAGTCTTTGGCCACACCTATGTCCTGAATGGTATTGCCTAGGTTTTCTTCCAGGGTTTCTGTGGTTTTAGGTCTTACATTTAAAACCCGACTTTTCTTTTCCTTTCTTTTCTTTCTTTTTTCCAGACAGAATCTCACTCTGTTGCCCAGGCTGGAGTGTAGTGGGGTGATCTTGGCTCACTGCAACTTCTGCTACCTGGATTCAAGTGACTTTCCTGCCTCAGCCTCCCAAGTAGCTGGGACTATAGGCACCTGCCCTCATGCCCGGCTAATTTTTGTAGGTTTTAGTAGAGACCGGTTTTACCATCTTGATCAGGCTGGGCTTGAACTCCTGACCTCGTTATCCAACTGCCTCAGCCTCTCAGATAGAATTACAGGCATAAGCCATGACTCCCAGCTGACATTTAAGTATTTAATCCATCTTGAGTTAATTTTTATGTAAGGTGTAAGGAAGGGGTCCAGTTTATGTTGTCTGCATATGGCTAGCCAGTTTTCCTAAAATCATTTATTAAATAGGGAACCCTTTCCCCATTGCTTGTTTTTGTCAGGTTTGTCAAAGATTGGATGGTTGTAGACGTGTGGCATTATTTCTGAGGCCTCTGTTCTGTTCCGTTTGTCTATTGATCTGTTTTGGAACCAGTACCATGCTGCTTTGGTTACTATAGCCTTGTGGTATTGTTTGAAGTCAGGTAGTGTGATGCCTCCAGCTTTGTTCTTTTTGCTTAGGATTGCTTTGGCAATATGAGCTCTTTTTTTGTTCCATATAAAATTTAAAGTAATTATTTCTAATTCTGTGAAGAACGTCAGTGGTAGCTTGATGAAGATAGCATTGAATCTATAAATTACTTTGGACAGTAGGGCCGTTTTCATGATATTGGTTCTTCCTATCCATGAGCACTGAATATTTTTCCATTTGTTTTTGTCCTCTATTATTTCCTTGAATAGTGGTTGGTGGTTCTCCTTGAAGATATCCTTCACATCCCTTGTAAGTTATATTCCTAGGTATTTTATTCTCTTTGTAGCAGTGTAAATGTGAGTTCACTCATGATTTGGCTCTCAGACTATAATTGGTATGTAGAAACACTTATGATTTTTGCACACTGATTTTGTATCCTGAGACTTTTTTGAAGTTGCTATCAGCTTAAGGATACTTTGGGCTGAGATGATGGGGTTTTCTAAATATATAATCATATCATCTGCAAACAGAAACCATTTGACTTCCTCTCTTCCAATTTTAATATCCCTGATTTCTTTCTCTTGCCTGATTGGCCTGGCCAGAATTTCCAATACTATATTGAATAGGAGTGGTGAGAGAGGGTATGCTTACCTTATGCCAGAATTCAAAGGGAATGCTTCCAGCTTTTGCCCATTCAGTATGATATTGGCTGTGGGTTTGTCATAATTAGCTTTTATTATTTTGAGATACGTTCCATCAAAACCTAGTTTATTGAGGGTTTTTAGCATAAAGGCTGTTGAATTTTGTTGAAGGCCTTCTCTGCATCTATTGAGATAATCATGTGATCTTTGCCTTTGATTTTGTTTATATGATGGATTGTTTATAGATGTGTGCATGTTAAACCAGCCTTGCATTCCAGGAATGAAGCCAACTTGATCATGATGGATAAGCTTTTTGATGTGCTGTTGGATTTGGCTTGCCAGTATTTTATTGAAGATTTTCGCATCAATGTTTATCAGGGATATTGGCCTGAAATGTTTTTTTTGTTGTTGTTGTGTCTCTGCCAGATTTTGGTATCAGAATGATGTTAGTCTTAAAAAATGAATTAGGGAGGAGTCTCTCCTTTTGTATTGTTTGGAATAGTTTCAGAAGTAATGATACCAGCTCCTCTTTGCACCTCTGGTTGAATTCTGCTTTGTACCATTTGGTCCTGGGATTTTTTTGGTTAGTAGACTATTAATTACTGCTTCAATTTCAGAACTTGTTATTGGTCTATTTGGGGATTTGAGTTCTTCCTGGTTTAGTCTTGGGAGGGTGTATATGTTCAGGAATTTATCCATTTCTTTTGAATTTTCTAGTTTATTTGCATAGAGGTGTTTATAGTATTCTCTGATGGCAGTTTGTATTTCTGTGGGATCAGTGGTGATATCCCCTTTATTATTTTTTATTGTATCTATTTGATTGTTCTCTTTCTCCTTCTTTATTAGTCTGACTAGTGGTCTTAGTTATTTCTTGTCTTCCACTAGCTTTTGAATTTGCTGTTGATTCTCTAGTTTTTTAAATTGTGATGTTAGGGTATTGACTTTAGATCTTTCCTGCTTTCTCCTATGCAGTTAGTGCTATAAATTTCCCTCTAAACAGTCCTTTAGCTGTGTCCCAGAGATCCTGATACTTTGTGTCTTTGTTCTCATTGGTTTCAGAGAACTTATTTATTTCTGCCTTAATTTTGTTATTTACCCAGTGATCATTCAGGAACAGGTTGTTCTGTTTCTATGTGGTTGTGCAGTTTTGAGTGAGTTTCTTAATCCTGAGTTCTAATCTGTTTGCACTGTGGTCTGAGAGACTATCTTTTTATGATTTTCTTTCTTTGTATTTGCTGAGGAGTGTTTTACTTCCAATTATGTGGTCAGTTTTAGAATAAGTGTGATGTGCTGAGAAGAATGTATATTCTGTTGATTTTGGGTGGTGAGTTCTGTAGATGTCCATTAGGTCTGGCTGGTCCAGAGCTAAGCTAAACTCCTGAATATCCTTGTTAATTTTCTGTCTTGTTGATCTGTGTAATATTAACAGTGGGGTTTTAAAATCTCACTCTTTTATTGTATGGGAGTCTAAGTCTCTTTGTAGGTCACTAGGAACTTGCTTTCTGAATCTGGGTGCTCCTGAATTGGGTGCATATATATTTAGGGTGGTAAGCTTTTTTGTCAGGTTCATCTCTTTGCCATTATGTTATGCCCTTCTTTGTTTTGATCTTTGTTGGTTTAAAGTCTGTTTTATCAGAGACTAGGATTGTAACCACTGGTTTTTTGTTTGTTTATTTTTTGTTTTTCATTTGCTTGCTAAATATTTCTTCATCACTTTATTTTGAGCTACATGTGTCTTCGCCTGTGAAATGGGTCTCCTGAATACAGCACACCAGTAGGTCTTCACTCTTTATCCAATTTGCTAGTCTGTGTCTTCAATTGAGACATTTAGCCCTTTTACATTTTAGGTTAATACTGGTTTTTTTTTTTTCAAATTCAAGAAAATCTTTGTAATAGAGTTACAGTGTTTTCTTTTAATTTCCCCAAAATTGCATAGAAACATTTTATTCTGTGATGCTGCCCCCTCATTATCTCAGAATACAGACTCTGTGTTTTGAAACATAGTATGTTTGCCCTCATTTGAATATGGTCTCAGAAGCTAGAATAAATACTTTCATGTAGCTGGTCTGCTCTCTTGTACCAGAAGTCTAATACTGCATTTTAATTTTCTATTCATATTCTTTTCTCTCCAACTAGA
>CAUYLG010063776.1:0-23844 GCA_963573385.1 Cacajao melanocephalus
TTTCCACTGACTGACACGCTGTGCACATTTCATCTCCTTGCTTGGCGTGGAACACAATGACTTTCTCCGAAGTCTGAGTTTAGTGAAGGATGTGGAATTTAAAAAAAAACGCTGCAGCCATAAAAAACGACGAGTTCGTGTCCTTTGTAGGGACATGGATGATGCTGGAAACCATCATTCTCAGCAAACTGACACAAGAACAGAAAATCAAACACCACATGTTCTCACTCATAGGTGGGTGTTTAACTATGATAACACATGGACACAGGGAGGGGAGCATCACACACTGGGGTCTGTCAGAGGGAAATAGAGGAGGGACAGCAGGGGGTGGGGAGTTGGGGAGAGATAGCATGGGGAGAAATGCCAGATATAGGTGATGGGGAGGAAGGCAGCAAATCACACTGCCATGTGTGTACCTATACAACAATCTTGCATGTCCTTCACATGTACCCCAAAACCTAAAATGCAATTAAAAAACCACTTTATTTTTAAGTAATTGTAAATTCATAGGAATTTTCAAAACAAGTATGGACAAGTCCTTGCGTCCTGAATCCAGATTCTCAGAATGGTTACATCTTACATAACTATATGGCAATATCAAAATTAGGAATCAACTTGGTATGGTGTGTGCGTATAGTTATGTGTCATTTTAGCACCTAACCATACTTGCATAATCACAACTATAATCAAGATACAGAACTATTCTGTCACCATAAAGATAACCCTCATGCTCTATCTTTATAGATATTCTTTTAAATATTTCGAGGCTTGTTTTATGACCCAAAATACAGTTTTTTTGGTTAATGTTCCATGGGCAGTTTTTAAATTTCCTAGGTTTTCTTTTTATTTTATATATCTCAAACTGGGTGCGCAGGTGAGATATACCTACTAATGTTTTGAAGCCTGCAATTTCAAAACATAAAATAAAATACCTAGGAATAAATGTGTGTTCTTAAGAGCAAAGACACAGAATCAACCTAAATGCTCATCAACGGTAAACTAGGTAAAGAAAATGTCGCACATATACACTATGGAATACAATGTAGTCATAAAAATGAATGAAATCATGTCTTTTGCAGCATCATGAATAGAGCTGGAGGCCATTATCCTAAGCAAACTAACACATGAACAGAAAACGAAATACTACATGTTCTCACTTATAAGTGGGAGCTAAATGTCCAGCACACATGAACACAAAGAAGAGAACAACAAATGTCAGGACCTACTTGATAGTGGAAGTTTGGAGCAGGGTGAGGATTGAAAAACTACCCATTAGGTACTAGTCAGGGCATTTAGAATATTTTTATGTGTTGAAAATGTCTCAAATCCCTCTATTCTAGGTATTTTGAATTGCTTTGATTATTTGTAAACTTTTTTGGTTCCATACAAATTTTACAATTCTTTTTTCTATTTCTATGAAAAATGACATTGGTATTTGGATTTGGAATACATTGAAATTGTAGATTTCTTTGGTTAGTGTGGTCATTTTTCCAATCCATGAGCATGGGATGTCTTTCTGTTTATTTGTGCCCTCTTCAATTTCTTTTATTTGTTTTCTGTAGTTTTACTTATAGTTTTCCTTTCACCTTCTTGGTTAAATTTATTCCTAGGTATTTTATTTTATGTTTTGAAATTGCAGGCTTCAAAACATTAGTAGGTGTATCTCACCTGGGCACCCAGTTTGAGATATATGAAATAAAAAGAAAACCCAGGAAACTCACTACCATATCATTCCTTGGGTTCAAAGTTCCCTAAATTTTATTCTTCTTTATCTGTACTTTTCAGGATCTTCTTGTATTTATCCAAAGTCTTAGGTATAAAGTTAGTGGTAGGAATAGGGAGAAATGTATTTACTCCATCTTGTCTACAACTGGCAGCTGGAATGTCATAATGCAGGAACTAAAATCAGAGCTCTATGTCTTCTTAAATATTAGTAGATCTCATTAGAAAGACAGTAATATGGTTAATAACAAATTTTTTTATTCTAAAATACATTTCAACTAATTAGTTCCCAATACCAAGACCAGATAAGTGGGTAAAGGGGTTAGGAATCCACATTTTTAACATCATAACCTTGAAAATGAGGAGAGAAAATATTGGGTTCACTGCTTGTTTTGTGTAAGGATCTTCGTATAATTCTGGCAGAGGATAAGGCAGATCTTAAGTAAGTGGAAGTAATAATAGACTTGTGATGTTGGGGATTTTCTTGAACCAAACTTTAATCTTGCTGATTTAATCCTAATCTGGCTCTATCATCCAACAATATGGGTGGATAATGCAAAATCATCCAGCAATATGGGCGAATACCTGCTATATTTGATGAAGTTGACTGAGAAAGGGTTGTGTATTTTGGGGATAATCTTGAAAACAAAGTGCTATTGTGACCACTGTCATAAAGCTGTATGGTCTGCAGCTTCTCCTGAATGTAGTTTCCATGATCTGCTCATCCCATTTAGAACCATGTCATCAGCTTAACTTGAAATAATTTATAGATGCCAAAAAGATATTTCTTTATCCATTTCCAGAATCAGGGTTTTCTGAGAGCATGAGTGGGTTTAGATGTTGTTGGGTCATTTACATGTAGCTGATAAATTCATAATTTCTGCTTTATTTAGCATGAGCCTGATAAACAGCTTACGTGTTCAGGCTGAATGTGGAACATGCAGATGCTACATGACCATTTCAGGACACTTGTATTAACATTCCTCCATTTGAGTAGTTCATAATAGAGGTGGTTATAGTCTCTTCCCTTTTATATTTAGAAATTGCAACACTATAATCATTTATTCACTCAAGTGGCATTTAGTTCTTACCCCCAACATTCTTGTTTCCTCTCTTATCCACAGACGATTTTGTGGCATTTTTCACCAAGATACAATAAAGGAATGAAGAATAAATGTGTTCCTTTTCTGTAAGAAAATAGGATAACAAATTAATGTTAATCGTTTTTTTGGAGGTAAGAAACTTAAAACTTTAGAGGGAAATCCAACCTACAGCTGCTTATTTTTCACTACTTTGTGTCCCCTGAGAGGTTTTTCCATGAAACCACCAATATTACTATCTTGACAAATCCATTAGTTACCTCTCAAATTGTTTGTTCCCTTACAAACCTTAAATTAGACTGTAGTAAATAGAATATGGTGACTGCCCCAATAACATCAATCGCTCTGGGAATTACTCATATCCCCACATTTACGGGGTCAGAAAAATCGGACTTTTGGTTGCCATGGTTTATTCTCTTTCTCGTTGTTGTTCCCTCCAAATTAAAGTCTGGTTCAGGGGCACCTGACTGGAAGAACCCATGTTACATCCCTCCACCAGAGGCAGGGGAGGCTGGAAAATGAAGTGATATATTTTGAAAAGGTGGGCTTCGTAAGTTAGGAACCAATGAAAATACAGGGAGGGTGTTCAATAAATAAGCTCACAGACAGCTATCATTAGAGTTGTATATACCATTTGTTATTCTCCCTAGCATCCATATTTAATATCCATGAGAATTATTCTTTTATCTTAGCTGATTGGGTCAAAGTTAAACATCTAAATCAAGGTGAGTTCATGATATACTCTTTCCAAGATTGTTCAGGCTGGTCTCTTGTTGAGAAGATATGAAGATTTAGGAGCAGTGGCATTGCCATGCTCTTCTCAGAGTGAGAGGTTAGAGAAGACACCCAGAGAAAAGCAGAGATGGAGGAACAGAACTTCCCAAGATTATGATGGCTTTCCATTTTCCAGTTCCAATTTCTTTTGGAAACCTGGCTGATTTGTGTCCCTCATACTATGTAAAATACCTGTTCATATATTATAACAAATATATCTTAATTTTGCTAAAACTGGTAGAGATAGTTTCTGTTTCTTGCAACCAATTTTTTTTTTAATTGCTTTATTGGCTCAGTGTGGTGGCTCAGGCCTGTAATTCCAGCACTTTGGGAGCCCAAGGCAGGCGGATCACGAGGTCAAGAGATTAAGACCATCCTGGCCAACATGGTGAAACCCTGTCTCTACTAACAATACAAAAAATTAGCTGGGCTTAGTGGCAGATGCCTGTAGTCCCAGCTACTCAGGAGGCTGAGGCAGGAAAAGTGCTTGAACCCGGGAGGCAGAGGTTGTAGTGAGCCAAGATCATGCCACTGCCCTCCAGCTTGGGCCACAGAGTGAGACTCTGCCTCAAAAAAAAAAAAATCTTTTTGTCTTATAACTTTTCTCATATGGTTTTGACAGTCTCCCCAGTCTCCAAGGGGAGATTGTCAAAATCTAAGCTCTTGTCTTTACATTTTTCATTTATAAACGTTTCCTTTGACTTATATAAACCATGAACTCTTAAGGTTTAAATTGCCTTTGAGATGGCCCCTTGTGCTTGAAATGGAAAGATACAGTGAAAAGAGTCAAACTTGAGTTCAAATCTTACCAGTTGTGAGTTCAAATCTTACCTTATGTGATCTTGTTCATATCATGTACTCTTTCCAAGTCTGTTTCCTCAGCGCCAAAACCCCCCCTGTGGCACTGTGTTAGAGAGTAAGCAAGAGAAACAGGTACAAAATCGAAACTCGAGCAAGAGGAACTTAGGTCCACACCGGACCGTGCCCTACACTGACTCGATCACAAGGCCAGAGGGGCGTGATCCTGCAGTTGGTGCCCTTAGTTCCGGGTCTTCCAGCTTCAGAGTTCCGGAGGCAGCCCCTGCCCGGTGGGTGATGGAAGATGCTCCTCGGTGGTGACGAGAGGTTCCAACGCTGCGGTTATGGTCAAGAGCGGCTGCCAGGGGACTGTGCGTGGACACCCGCGCCGACGCAGGCGCTCTGGGGGCCTGGAAACTCTGCAGAGCCGGCTGGCTCTCGGGACAGGAGTGAGAGACGAGGCGTGGGATGGGATCTGACACACACGAACCCTTTCCTGCCCATATTAGCATCATACTCGCTGCACCTGACTCCAGCCCCAGGCTGATTCTCTGGCTGCCTCTGCAGAGACTTTGTTATCAAGCAAATGCTCTCTTTATCACTTTTCTTATAGGTTAGTATTGGCAAGTCTTTTTACCTTTAATCCCCACGAGGTCTAGAGGGAAGGGTACTAATCAACAAACCTGGGCTCTGGTCTTTAACTCTCACTTTTATTTGATAGTTGCGTGTTTGAGCAAAATATTGATCTTTCCTGTTCTTTAAGTTGTTTTTCTGTACAATTAAGGTGTGCATTTTGGGGTACAGTAAATTATAAAATATAGAGGCCACAGATTTCAGTGTGCCCTTAATTCCGTGCCTGGTGACGACTTGCCAAATGTCAGGCAAACAGTCAAAAAACAACAACAACAACAACCAAAAACCCAAAAACCAAAACCAAAGAGCACAGTCACTGCAGACTTTTTCAGCTTCCTATGAAAACTCTTTAGAGATAATAGTTTATGCCCAGTGACTCTGTGCTTGATTCAAATTGCTAAATATAGATAAAATAGCTTAGTCTAACTGTCTAATAACTTTTTTTTTGAGATGGAGTCTCACTCTGTCACCCAGGCTGGAGTAAGGTGGCACAATCTTAGCTTATTGCCAACATCTACCTCCTGAGTTCGAACAATTCTCCTGCCTCAGCCTCCTAGTAGCTGGGACTATGAGAGCACACCTCCACCCCCAGCTAATTTTTTTGTATTTTTAGTAGAGATGGGTTTCGCCATGTTGGGCAGGCTGGTCTCAAACTCCTGACCTCAGGGGACCTGCCCACCTCGGCCTCCAAAAGTGCTGGGGTTACAGGTGTGAGCTATTGCCATTACGCCCAGCCCTAATAACTTTAATATGCATGGAAAAACCAAAAACTAGGAAATTTTTGTGAATAATGTGAATCACCCTGTGATTGGTGGCTTGGGCACTGGCACCCTTGCTGCCATGTTGGTAACAGTATGCAATGCACAGGTGCTTGTGAAGGAAGTGTGAAGCTGAACAGAGACATGTGCAGAGGTACAGGGCTCAGGTACGCAGTTCTCTATGGTGGCTGTTGCCTGGAATATGGTCACATTCAAAGAGACCTTGGCTTCAGGGTCTGGAATGTGAACTAGATTGCTATGGCAATGGCTTTGGTGTCTGATATGTGGGCATGTGCAGTGCAGCCCTAGACCCCAAGTCCGGAGTGTGGGCACTTGCACAGTGGCTGCTACTCAACGGTTGGAGGTTGGGAAAGATAGTAGTTACATTTATTTAGGAGCTCAGCAGAGGCTGCTTTTGGAGGGGAAAGTGGTGTAAAGCTGCATCTTTTTCTCTGAGGTTCCCCTAAAGGAATAATTGTTGGTTGTCTCTGTGGTAAAAGATGTCACTGTTGTCAGTGGAGCAGGCCACTGGGGATGATGGTGGTTCCTGCACATGGCTGATACTAATAGTCTCTGCCTTTCATTTTTGTTCCTAGCCATCTCTAGTCATCACAGACATGCTGATCTCATCAGCAATCCTTTCTGTATGAATATTCTCCATTTTTTTGCTCTGTTGTTTTGGTGCAGATCTTTTATTGGTCCCTTGAGCCTTCTTAGGGTGATTGTGGTTTGTGGATAGCCATCTACATGTTTTGTGTGTGTATTTGAGTTTGTGGTGGGGCGGATCAGTGCAGATGCAGGCTGGTATCTCCTACTCTGTCATCTTGATGACATTACTCAGTCATTTCTTGTTTTACTTTAATAGAATTTCAGACAGTGTGATGGAAATTTGTAGTGATAATTGGATCCTCTGGATGATATATTCCTCCTGATATGATTTGTTTTTGGTAGAATGTTAGTTTTGCTGAAGCTCACTTTAATATGATGTGATTGAGCTGATTTGAGTCTGAGTATCATTCTATTAGAGGTATAGCCTATTTTTGTACAACTTTATTGCTAAGATATAGCCCTTTTGAGGATCACAATGGAAAGTTCTGGGTGTTTATGGTTACTCTTTACAATCTTTTGAGAGTAATGAAAGCTTTTCTCCACTTCTTAACCTCTAATTTGATGTTTGTGATTCAGAAAATGCCTCTGGGCAAACAGTTGTGCCAAAAGCCTGGGTTATCTCTTGGTTCCACTTTGGAAGCATGTCTCCTTAAAGCCCAGATCTCCAGCCTTCAAACAAATGAGGTTTTAAAAAATTGGCTTCCTTTTGTTGTTCTTGGTAGAAGGCTTTGGTTGCAGGAAGCTAGTCCTTAATTGCTGGAAATTGACACCCTTTTATTTCCATATTTTAAATGGAAACATTTAAAAACATTTTTAAATGATATATCATAGTTGTACATATTTTTGAGCTACATGTGACATTTTGATACATGTATACAGTATGTAATAAAATCAGGGTAATTGGGATGTTTATATGTCAATAATTTATCTTTTCTTTATGTTAGGAACATTACATTTCTTCTCTTCTAGCTATTTTGAAATATGTAGTAAACTATTGTTTACTATAATGTCAGTGCTGTACTATCAACTACCAGAACTTATTCCTTCTACTTGTATTCTTTTACCTATTAATACAACTGTCTTCATTTTTCCCCTCCTCCGTCTTTTTTCAGCCTCTGCTAACAACCATTCTACCCTCTACATCAATGAGATAAACTTTTTTAGCTCCCACATATGAGTGAGAACATGCAGTATTTGTTTTTCTGTGCTTGGCTTATTTCCCTTAACATAATGACCTCCAGTTCTATCTGTGTTGTTGCAAGTGATAAAATTTCACTCTTTTTAATGGATGAATAATATTCCATTTTGTATACATACCATATTTTAAAATTCATTTATCCATTAATGGATACTTATGTTAATTCCATATCTTCACTATCATGAAAAGTGTTGCAACAAAGGTGAGTGTATAGATATTTATTTCATACACTGATTTCCTTTCTTTTGGTTATATTCCAAGCAGTGGGATTGCTGGATCAGATGGTAGTTCTATTTTTAGTTTTTTGAGGAACCTTCATCATGTTTTCCATAATAGCTGTATTATTTCACATTCTTTCCAATGAGGTACAGGCATTCCCCTTTCTCTGCATTCACGTTTGTTATTTTTTGTCTTTTTCCTAACAGCCATTCTAACTAGGGTGAGATACCTTATTGTGATTTTGACTTTCATTTCCCTGATTATTAGTAATGTTGAGCATTTTAAAAATATGCCTGTTTAGTATTTGTATGTCTTCTCTTGAGAAATGTCTATTTAGATGTTTTGACCATTTTTAAATTGGATTAGTTGGGTTTTCTGCTACTGAGTTGCTTGAGTTTCTGATATATTCTGGTTATTAATCCCCTGTGTGGATGAAGAGTTTATGAATATTTTCTCCCAGTGTGCAGGTTGTTGATTGTTTCCTGTGCTGTGCAGAAGCTTTTTAGTTTGATGTAAACTTATTTGTCTATTTTTGCTTTATCTGTGCTTTTGAAATCTTACCCCAAAAAACTTTGCCAGACCAAGGTCCTGTAGTGTTTTTCCAGTTATCTTCTACTAGTTTCAGAGTTTGGGGTATTACATTTAAATATTTAATCTATTATGAGTTGACTTTTTTTGTATATAGTGAGGTGGGATCTAGTTTTATTCCTCTGCAAATGGATATTCATTTTCCTGAGCATCATCTATTAAAGAGAATGTCCTCTTCCCATTGCATATTCTTGGCATCCTGGTTGAAAATGAGTTGGCTGTGTGTGGATTTATTTCTGGACTCACTATTTTTGTTCCATTGATCTATGTATCCATTTTTATGCCAGTACAATGGTGTTTTAGTTACTATACTTTTGTAGTAGAACTTAAACCATGTAGTATGATGCCTCCAGCTTTGTCCTTTTTGTGCAGGATTACTTTAGCTATTCTGGGTATTTTGTAGTTTCATATTAATTTTTATATTTTTTCTATTTATGTGAAAAATATCATTGGTATTTTGATAGGGATTACATTGAATCTGTAGATTTCTTTGGGTAGTATAAATATTTTAACAATATTAATACTTTCAATTCATGATTATGAGATATCTTCATATCTTTTGTGTTCTCTTACATTTATTTTGTTAGTTTTATAGCTTCTCTTGTAGAGATCTTTCACTTCTTTGGTTAAATTTATTTCTAGTTTTTCTTTTTTAATTGCAGCTATTGTAAATGAGATTGCTTTCTTGATTTATTTTTTTGATTGATTGCTGTTTGCATGTAGAAACCCTATTAATTTTTGTGTGTGTTGATTTTATATCCTGCAACTTTACTACATTCATTTATCAGTTCTATGGGTTTTTTTGTGGAGTATTTACATTTTTCTAAATGGAGGATCATGTCATCTGGAAAAAAAAGATAATTTGAATTCTTCCTTTCCAATTTGGGTGCGCTTTATTTCTTTCTCTTGCCTAATTGCCCAGCTAGTAATTCCAGTACTATGTTGAATATAAGTGGTGACAATGGGCATCCTTGTCTTGTTACAGATCTTAATGGGGAGGCTTTCAGTTTTTTTTTGTTCAGTATGATATTAGCTGTGGGCATGTCATATATGGCCTTTATCATGTTCAGGTATGTTCCTTCTATACCAATTTGTTGATAGTTTTTATCATAAAGGAATGTTGAATTTTATTGAATGCTTTTTCAGCCTCTATTGAAATGATCATATAGTTTTTGTCCTTTATTCTGTTGATATGATTTATCACATTTATTGATTCGCACACGTTGAACCATTCTTGCATCTCTAGGTTGAATTCCAATAGATCATGATAAATAATCTCTCTTAGTATGTTGTTCGGATAGCTAGTATTTTGTTGAGGATTTTTGCATCTATGTTCTTTAGGGATATTGGCCTGTAGTTTTTGTTGTGTTCTTGTTTGGTTTTAGAATCAGGGTAATGCTAGCCTTATAAATTATTCTAGTAGTATTCTCTCCTCTTTAATTTTTTGAAATAGTTTGAGTAGAGTTAATATTCTTCTTCAAATGTTGGGTAGAATTTAGCAGTGAATGTGTCAGGTCCTGGGCTTTTCTTTGATTAGAGACTCTTTATAACTGCTTTTATTTTTTACTCATTATTGGTATGTTCAGATTTTCTATTTCTTCATAGTTCAATCTTGGTAGGTTATATGTGTCCAGAAATTTATCCATTTCTTCTAGGTTATCCAAGTTAATGGCACATAGTTGTTCATAATAGTTGCTAATGATCCTTTGTATTTCCTTGGGGTTTAGGTTGTAATGTGTTCTTTTTCTTCTCCAATTTTAATAATTTGAGACTTCTCTTTTTTATTGTAAATAAAGGTTTGTCAATTTTGTGTTACTGTTTTAGAATTCAACTTTTCATTTTGTTGATCTTTTGTATTGTTTTTTGGTCTCAATTTCACTTATTTCTGCTCTGATCTTTTAAAAATGTCTTTCCTTCTACTAATTTCAGGGTGGTTTATTCTTGCTTTCTTAGTTCCTTGAGGTGCACTGTTAGGTTGCTTATTTGAAGTTTGTTTAATATAGCTATTTATTAGTATAAACTTCTCTCTTAGTACACTTTTTCTGTATTCCATAGATTTTGGTGTGTTTTTTTCCATTTTCATTTGTTTCAAAAAAAATTTAAAATTCCTTCTTAATTTCTTCCTTGGCCCATTGGTTGTTTGAGGGTATATTTTTAAATTTTCATGTATTTGTACAGTTTCCCAGTTTCCTCTTGTTTTTGATTTCTAGTTTTACTTCATTGTGGTCAGAAAAGATACTTGATAACAATTTTTACTTTTTTGAATTTGTTGAGATTTACTTTGTGGCTAACATATGGTCTATCCTGGAGATTATTCCATTTGCTAATGAGAAGAATGTATATTCTGAAGCAGTTCAATAAAGTGTTCTATAAATGTCTGTTAGGTCCAATTCATGTATAGTTTAACTACAATATTTCTTTGTTGATTTTCTGCCTGGATGATCTGTCCACTGCCAAAAGTGTGATGTTGAAGTCCCTTACTATTATTGTATTGTAGTATATCTCTCACTTCAAATCTATTAATATTTGCTGATATATTTGGGTGCTCTGGTGTTGGGTGCATACATATTTACTATTGTTATCTCCTTTTGTTGAAGGGACCCCTTTATCCTTATACAATGGCCTTTTTGCCTTTTTGCATAAGTTTTGACTTAAAGTATATTTTATATGATCTAAGTGTAGCTACTCCTGTTCATGTTTGGTTTCCATTTGCATGGGATATCTTTTTCCATCCCTTCACTTTCAATCTGTGTGTGTCTTTATAAGTGAAGTGAATTTCTTGTATGCAGCATATAGTTGGGTTCTGTTTTTAATTCATTCAGCCACTCTCTGTTTTTTAATTGAAGAATTTGATTTACTTAATAACAGTGTTATTATTGATAAATAAGGCCTTACTACTGCCATTTTGTTACTTATTTTATAGTTGTGTAGCTTTTCTCTTCCTTTCTTACTGTTTTCCTTAGTGTGTAAGTGGTTTTCTCTGGTAGTATGTTTTAACTCATTGCTTTTAATTTTTAGCATATCGATTTATAGGTTTTTACTCTGTGGTTCACAGGATGCTTATATGAAACATCTTATAGCTATAGCAAGTTGTTTAAAACTGACATCAACTGAACTGATTGCACACAAAGAAAAAATAAACCCTATATACATTAACTCCCTTCTCCTCCCACATTTTGAATTTTTGAAGTCACATTTTTCTTTATAATAATTTTTTAATAATTTTTAATTTCAAAATATTTTTAATAGTTTAAAATATTTTTATTTTTAATAGTTTTGTCTTTTAGTCTTCTTACTAAAGATATAAATGGTTTAAACACTACAATTACAATATCAGTTTTACAATCACCTTAGCATTCTATTCTCTGGGTTTGAAGAACTTCCATTATCACTTTTTGTTGGACAGGTCTAGTAACAATATACTTCCTCAGCTTTTGTTTGTCTGTTAAAGCTTTCTCTTTTTCCTTTATTTCTGAAGGATAGCCTTGTTGGGTACAATGTTCTTGGTTAGCATTTTCTTTAGCACTCTGGATGTATTGTTCTACTCCCTCCTGGTCTGTAAAATTTCTGGTGAGGAGTCTGCTGATGCCACGTGTATTGGATCTCTCTTATATTTTGTTTTTGTTTCTTTTGCTGCTTTTTGAATCCTTTTTCTTTTACTTTTGAATGTTTGTTTATCATATGTCTTGGGGTGTTCTTATTTGTGTTGAATCTGATTGATGACCTTTAACCTTCCTGTACCTGGAAATTTATATGTTTCTTCAGGTTTAGAAAGTTTATGTTATTATTTTTTTGAATAAGCTTTCTACCTCTTTTCCTTTTTCAATTTCCTCTTTAACTCAAATAACCTGAATATCTTCTCCTTTAATGTTGTCTTATAGGTCCTGTAAGCTTTCTTTATTCTTTTTCATTTTTTTCTCCTCTGACTATATATTTTCTAATAATCTGTCTTTAAGCTCATTTATTATTCTGTTTGATCACTTCTGCTGTTTACGCTAACTATTGCATTTTCCATTTCATTCATTGTATTTTCTACCTTTTGGATTTCTGTTTGATTTTTAATTATTTCAATCTCTTTTAAAATTTCTATGATAAATTTCTAAATGGATTCTCTGTGTTTTCTTAAAGTTCATTAGCTTCCCTACAGCAGCCTTTTTGAATTATTTATCAGAGAGATCACACATCTCCCATCATTTTAGGGTTGGTCTCTGGTACCTCATTTTGTCCATTTGTTGAGGTCTTATTTTCCTCAATGTTCCTGATGCTTGGAGAAGTGTGATAATATCCATGCATTGAGAGATTAGGTATTTATTTCATTCTTCACAGACTGGCTTTGTTTGTCCCTGTCCTTTAGAGGGATTTCAGGGATTCTAAGCTGACTTACTGTTGTTTTCCCAGAGCCCATGACCACGGCAGCTATCTCAGCATTATAAGACACTCTAAGCCCAGGCTTGTTGTGAACCTCATGAAGACTTCCAAGGTTGACACAGCTTTCTGGCCCAGATGGACTTGGGGAAGACTCAAGAAGGGTACTGGGGTTGTGTGAAAATGCTGAATGACTGTCCCAGTGGCCCAGATAGGCACATCTCCTAGCAGGTCTCTGTACAGGTGGGCTGTGTCCCCAAGTGCAGCAAGAGTAGCTAGAGTTGAGACTGGGTCCTTTTGGGACCTGCTGTGAGAATGAGGCTAGTGGGCCCGTGTAAGTTCAGATAAGTGTGTATCATCCAGCAGATTCCTCCACAAGTGGGCTAGTTTCTTGACTGCAGCAGGAAGGGCCAGAGCTGAAATTGTCCCCCCTCAATATCTGCCGTGAAACAGAGGCTGGCATGTTGGTATAGCTGCCTGACTGTAGCAGGAGGCTTTTGAGTTAAAATTGGGCTCCTCACTTAGGATTTTTAGTGAGACAGAGTATGAGGAGCCCATTCTCATCATAGAGCGGTGCATGCCACCAAGTAAGTTCCTGCACAGATAGAATAGTTCCTCAACTGCAGTGAGAGGGGCTAGAGCTGAGATTGGGCCCCCTCATGATCTACAGTGGGATAAAGGTTATAAAACTCAGTCTTGTTGGCTCAGAGGGCACATGTTTCCCAGAAGGACCCTGCAAAAATGGGATAGTTCCTTGACTGCAGAAGGAGAGAATGGAGCTGAGACTGGGCTTCCTTGAAATCTCCTGTAGGATGGAGGATGGAGAGCCCCTCTTGTTGGCCCAGACAGGTACTCACTTCCCAGCAGATCTCAGCACAGATCTCAACACAGATGGGATAGTTTCTCAACTGCAGTGAGAGGCACTGGAGCTGAGAGTGGATCCCCTTGGGATCTGCTATAGGACAGAGGTTGGCAAGCCCATCATAGAGGACTTCCAGATTACAATAGATGAGTGAGTCTCCGTCTGGGGTCCTTGTGCGAGTAGCTCTGAGCTGGGACCTCAGCTAAGGAAGGCTAAAGCAGAGCCACAGTGTACCTTTCAGGTTCACTGCCAAGATCAAGATCAATGTCAGCAGGCAGACAAGTCTTTCCACCAAGGCACTGGCGTGCATGATTCCTTCTGGAACCCTTGATAGATGGTTTTGGTTGTAGGCTCAAAGCCACGTGAGGCTGTAAACAAGCCCCTTTGAGGACTAAGACATTACTGGGCTTGAATCTACAAGTAATCTTGGCAAATCAGCCACTTGGGTGTTGGTTTGCACTTTAAAAATGACTCTCCTGGATATTGGACTCCACTGGGATTTGACAAACTCCTACCTGAATCCCAAGGCTCCTGCAGAGAGACTTTTGACTTTTGACTTTGAATAGGTGCAGAATTGTCATTGTTTTGGGAGATGTGAGTAGGATTTTTCTAGTCTGGCATCGTGGTGACATCATCTCTCAGTTTTTAATTACCATCAAAATCAATCAATTTATAACTCATCTTTCTTTTGTCTCCATATATGTATTTTCAAACTGCTTAAGTGACATCTCTACTTTGATGTTCCATAGTTATCTCAAAGTCACCTTATCCTAATAGAATTTATCATTTTACCCAATTCTGCTCTGTCTTTTTTTTTTTTTTTTTTTTTTTTTCCTGAGACAGAGTTTTGCTCTTGTTGCCCAGGCTGGAGTGCAATGGTGCCATCTTGGCTCACTGCAACCTCTATCTCAAAGCTAGGATTCAAGTGATTCTCCTGCCTCAGCCTCCCGAGATTACAGGCATCTACCACCATGCCCGGACCATGCCCAGCTGTATTTTTGTATTTTTAGTAGAGATGGGATTTCACCATGTTGGCCAGGCTGTTCTCGAACTCCTGACCTTAGGTGATTCACCCACCTCAACCTCCCAAAGTGCTGGGATTACAGGTGTGAGCCACTGTGCCCTGCCCAATTCTGCTATGTTCTTATATGCTTTATATCACTGTAAGTTTTTATCTAATCCAGAAACTAGGGGATTATTTTAGACTACTTCACACCTCATGTTTAATCAGCCAATAAGTCTAAAACTTACCCTGTTTCATTGCTTCTCTGAATCACTACAATAATTATCCATTTCTCCCTCCCAGAATCCAGTTGCTTTAATCAAATTTATACTCTCTATTACATTTTTCTGTATTTCATACTTTTTTCAATGTAAATCCAAGCCTATAATTTTCCTATTGAAAATCTTTCAATAGCCCCCTACTGTCTGCAAGATTTAGTTCAATACTTTAGTCACTTGACTCTTTGATGATTTGCCTTCTTTATATCTGGCCTTCCCCCATCTCTCCAACTTTCACTCTTGACCTCCTCTTCCCTGTCATTATGTTTTAATGTATTTATTTGAGCTATGGTCTCTCCCACATTTCTAATAAGCTAAAGTCTTCTATTCAAAATGTCTTCCTAACTTTCTGCTTGGTAAACTACTAATCCCCTGCTCAGGGGTCTTTCCTAAAGCTTTATTCCTCTTATTTCACATCTAAAGGATTGTTATTTCTTCTGTCTTATTTCCACTTTTTTTTTCTTTTTTTTTTTTTTTTTTTGAGACAGAGTCTCACTCCATTGCTCAGGCTGGAGTGCAGTGGTGTGATTTCGGCTCACTGCAACCTGTGACTCCTAGGTTCAAGCAATTCTCCTGCCTCAGCCTCCTGAGTAGCTGGGATTACAGGTGCATGCCACCATGCCCAGCTAATTTCCGAGGTTTCACCATGTTGTTCAGACTGGTCTCAAACTCCTGACCTTGTAATCTGCCCACCTCTGCCTCCCAAAGTACTGAGATTACAGGTGTGAGCCACTGCGCCTGGCCTATTTCTACTTTTTTATACTCTGTTAATTTATGTGTCATACATAGTCTTAATTTGCTAGCTGTTTGTTTCCTCCCCTAAAATAAAGTCTCCTAGCCATCAGGTACCTTATTAATTGTTGATACTCCAGAGCTTAATATATTATTCATTGTTATACAGTAGACACTCTGAAAAAAATGAGCTAAGCACTAAAATTCTTAGACTCAAGTAACCTTACTTTACATTGTTAGGTAACAAACAGTGCAACATCTTTCTGAAGTAATGTTCTGTATTAGAAGAGAGAGTGAATTGAATTCAGAACAGATTTCTAGAAAATTCTCCTGATTTGGAAAGGCAGTTGGTTTGCTTTGAAAATCAGTTGAACAGATGATCCAAGCAATGGTAAGAAAGAAGCCAGGGGAAAGAAAGATAAGAAAGACAGCAGATAAGTTCAGGGCAGAAAGGAACTTTAAATAAGGAGAAAAGAAGTCAAAGCACAAAGAAAATATGTATTAGAGACCTTTTGATTCATACTTTGTTAAAGTAGAAGCTAGTTAATGTAGAAGAACCAGACTGTAAAATGTGCTTTTTACTTGTATGGACATAAAGTATTTAAAGTTTTCCTGTGAATTATATAGCATCATGGCCCAAGTCTTTATAGCCTTCACGCTAGAGATAATAATGAATCTTTTTTTATAGTCTCTTACAAAAGTTCTATTATGGGGAGCTGACAGCTATTCAGAGTATCTAGATAACAAATTCATCCTGTAATAATCTCATATTTAAATAGGGAAAAGCTTTCCCCTTGCAGTCTAGAAAAATATGAACAGAGAAATTTCTTGAATACTGAGGAAAAAAATTCGCCTTGTCTGTATTTTATTTTGCACAAAGTCTGTAGGCTTCATAACTGCTTTGGTATACAGAGAGATCATTAGGACCTTCATCAGGCATCAGCAACAGCAAAATTCTTACATTTCTAGAGTTTTTAAAAAGTGCTCTCAGCTTCCTCAGGAACAGATGTAGCATCACCTTCATGTCTTTGAAACTGGAAAAAAATTAACCTCTTACAAATCATATGATGTTTCTTAATTTTATACAAGTAATAAACAGATATTTTTCTTAAAAAAATACAGGCAATACTGATATTTATAGAGTAAAATCTTAAAGTATCCAATTTCTGTCCCATACCTTTATTCTTTCTTCCTTTCCTTTTCTTTCTTTCTTTCTTTTCCAAGACAAGGTCTTACTCTGTCACCCACACTGGAGTGCAGTGGCATGATCTTGGCTCACTGCAACTGCCTCTCAGGCTCAGGCTCAGGCAATTCTCATGCCTCAGCCACTCGAGTAGTTGGGATTACAGGCCTGTGCTACCATGCCTTGATAAATTTTTTGTATTTTTAGTGGAGACAGGGTTTCACCATGTTGGCCAAGCTGGTCTTGAACTCCTGGCCTCAAGTGATCCCAAAAGTGTTGGGATTACAGATGTGAGCCACCATGCCCAGACGTCAACTTACTTGTAACTTTTGGTATACCTCCAAACTTTTATAATAAAAATATCCATAGTCTTCTTGAGCATAAATCTTAATAGATGTCCACACCCTATCCTCTCATGACATTTCTCAACTACTACCTATTCCTTCCCTTCAAGGTAATGGTCATTTTGACTTTTAGATAAGGTCATCAGTCCTATCATTTTTTTCCGTAGTTTCATCCACTAAGCTTGCATCCCCAAACACTATAGTTTAGCTTTAGTTTTGCCTGGTTTCAAACTTCATATGAATGGAATTTTAAAAGTATGAATTCTTTTGAGTTTTTATCCTCTACATTTTATTCGTAAGATCCATCTATTTTGTTAAGTGCAGGTATAGTTCCTTCTAATTACCATGTCAAATTTCATTAGAGGAATACACCTCAACTTAAGTTTATCTTAATGCATATGCTCAAACATTTCTGTTGGTTATATACCAAGGACTTAAATTACTGATCATAGGGTATGCACATCTTAATATTTAGTAAGTAATGCCCAAAAGGTTTTAAAAGTTGTTGCAGTAACTTATATTTCAACTAGGAGTATGAGAGATATTTCATTTATCCATAATCTTTGCTATTAGTTGGCATTATCAGTATTTTGAAATTCAGTCATTCCAGTAGGTACTTTAAAATATCTCATTGTCATTTTAATTTATTTTAATGTTATTATTACAAGTAATAGATTTATGTCTAACATTTTATTATTTGTTTTATACAGATCTCATGTGTTTTATTTTCCTTTTCTCTTTCTTTCTTTCTTTTTTTTTTTTTTTTTTTGATAGGGTTTTGCTCTGTCACCTAGGCTGGGGTGCAGTGGCATGAACATGGCTCATTGCAGCCTTGACCTCCTGGGTTCTTCTCCCGCCTCAGCCTCCCAAGTAGCTGCAATCACAGGCATGTGCCACTATGCCTGGCTAATGTTTTTATTTTTATTTTTTTGTAGAGACAAGGTCTCATCATGTTGCCTAGGCTGGTCTTGAACTCCTGGGCTCAAATGGTCCTCCTGACTTGGCCTCCCAAAATGCTGGGAATACCAGTGTTAGCCACCAAGACTGGCCTTTGTGTTCTTTCTTTCCTTCTTTTTTTTTTTTTTAATTAAACATACTGTATTTATGTTAACTCCATTGTTGATTTTTAAGGTGTAATATTTTTTAGCTTTCTTAATCACTAAATAAGCACCCTAATTTATCACAATTTACTTCAGATGAATGCTAATTCAATTCCAGTAAAATACAGCAACTTTATTCCCATATAACTCATTCTCTTTCCTTTTCTTTGTGCTATTATTATATATTCTATCTATACATATTATATAACTACCAATGTGGTGTTATAATTATTGCTTTTATAATCTTATCTGTTAAAATTTAAAAGAAAAAAGGAGAAACTATCTATTGAAGAAGGGTTGGTATGATACATGGACAAAATCTAGACCACTGCCCATTTTCTAAATAAAGTTTTGCTGGAACAAGCCATATCCATTCATTTATGTATTGTCTATGAATACTTTCAAGCTAAAAAGTGGAGCTGAATAGTCGTGATAGATGGATTAATGTTACTGATAACACGACCTTAAATTAAGGTGATCATCCTGGATTACTTGGTGAGCCCAGTGCAATTAATGCAACTGTCTTTTAAATCAGTAAAGAAAACACAAAAGATGTATTTACACTGATTTTCATAACCACCTACATAATTGCTTTTACTGGCACTTTTTTATTTATTCATGTGCAGGTAAGTTTCATCTGATGTCACCTCCTTTCAGTCTAAAGAACTTCCTTTAGTGTTTCTCATAAGAAATTTCTGCTAGCAACACATTATCTATCTGTGTATGTCCCTATTTCACCTTCATTTTTGAGGGTTAGTTTTAAAAGATAAAGAATTCCCGCCTTACCGTTTTTACCCCTTGCACTTTAATATCCGATTCCACTACCTTCTGGCCTGTATTGTTTTGGATGAGAACCCAGTTGTTAATCTTACTGTGGTTCCCTAATATATGAAGTGTCATTTTTTTTCCTGCTGCTTTCAAGATTTTCTTTTTTATCAGTTTGACATGGAGATGTCTAGGAGTGGATCTTTGTGTTTATTTTACTTGAAGATCATTGAGCTTTTTAGATGTATTGAATATTTTCCATGAAATTAGGGGAATTTAGGGCCATTATTTCTTTAATTTTTACAGTTCTCCCCATTTTTATGGGACTCTCATTATACATTTGAATGGTATCTGAAAGGGTTTGGAGGCTCTGTTCAGTTTTCTTCTTTTTTCTTTTTTTCCTGTTCTTTGGACTGGGCAGTATCTTTTTTGCTATCTTTATGTCTCTTTATTTTGTCTTTTGTCAGCTCATATCTGCTCTTGAGTTCCTCTAGTGGGTTTTTCATTTCAGTTCTTGTATTTTTAAACTCTGGAATTTCCACTTTTTTAAAAAAAATAATTTCTCTCTTTTATTGGGTTTTATTTGATGAATCATTGTTGTCATCCTATAATTCTTCAAACATATTTACTTATTTTTGAAGTCTTTCTTTGTTAAGTCTAACATTTGTCCTTCCCTTGTTCCAAGACACTATATCTATTAAGTGTTGTTTTGAACTTTAAGGGTAATTATTTCCTATTATTTGCATATTTTTTTTGTTGTTGAAAAACAGATATTTTAGAAAATATATGGTAGCAATTTTGGATTCTGATTGCCTCATTTCCCAGGAGTGGTAGTTATTGCTAACCACCAGTATCTTGGAATACTAGAAATCCTAACTCCCAGTAACTTAAAATGTGACTGTATTTAGAGATAGGGTCTTTTAGGTAGCATTGAAGTTATAATGAGGTAATTAGAATTAGCCCCAATAGAATATGATTGGTGTACTTAGAAGAGGCTAGGATACAGACACATAAAGAGAGAAGACCATGTGAAGACATAGGGAGAAGATAGCCAAGTGAAAGCCAAGGATAAAGGCCTCAGAATAAACTAACCCTGCCAATACCTTGGTCTTGAACTTCAAGTCTCTAGAATTGTGAGAAAAATAAATTTGTTGTTTAAGCCACACAATCTGTGATGCTTTGTTATAAAAGCTCTAGAAAAGTATTAGATACCTTAAGGCAGTAAGACTTCCACCCTTTCTCAATGAATCAGTGTAGCTTGAGCAATATATTCAAAGTTTAGGCTGCCCCAGCTTTTACTTTATTTTTGCAAGGCCTCTTGTTCAACCAAGGGCTCACTAGGACCCTCTTCAGTCTCCTTAGTATGTGTATAGCTTTGCACATATTTATATTCTTCCAGACCACAGGGATAAGTAGGATGTTATCAAGGTCCATTGTGACTGTCCTGTTCTCTGAATTTCTCTGTTGAGTTTCTGGTTGGTTGCAGTAAATTTTTTGCCCCAGAGTATCATGATCTTAGTCAGGCTAGGAGTGACATTGGCCTTATCTGCTTGTCTGCCACTGGGATTACTGTTGTTTTAATAACCCTCTTGGTCATGGAACTTTCTGAGCTCTGCTCCAGAGAAAACTAGTTATCTCAAGCAGTGAGGCTGCTGGGGCTCACAGTCTGACTCACCAATGTAAACTTCTGTGTAACGGAATCTGAGGGTAGTGGTGTATTAGTCCATTTCACATTGCAATAACGAACTTCCTAAGACTGGGTAATTTACAAAGGAAAGTGGTTTAATTGACTCACAGTTCCACATGGCTGGGGAGGCCTCAGGAAACTTACTATCATGGCAGAAGGCAATGGAGAAGCAAGGACTTTTTTCACATGGCAGCAGGAGAAAGAAGAGTGAGTGAATGAGGAGCTTGCTAAGCACTTATAAAACCATCAGATCTCATGAGAACTCATTCACTACCATGAGCATATCATGGGGAAAACTGCCCCCATGATTCGATTTCTCCCACCAGGATCCTCCCTCAACACCTGGGGATTACAGTTCCAGATAAGATTTGGGTGGGGACACAAAACCTAACCATTACAGGTGGGAAGAACAGGAAAGTCCCAAACATGCCACAGACATCCACTGTTCTTACTGAGGCCCAGTAGATTTTCATAAATAAACAAACACTTCTCAATTTCTTGTATGTTTGGCCAACTTCCATAATCTTTAAAAGGTTGTTTATTGACAATTTTGTTTACTTTTATAATTTCATTTTTAGGGAGAGTTGCCATGTCTTCAATCAGCCATTCTGGAAATGCAACTCATTCCCTCTCTCTAAAAATCCTTTTACTATATAGTTTTATAGTTGTTTCCATATTTCAATAGGTTGTTGATTGCAGTAGTCTTCCCTGACCATTCTATGTAACATAATCTTGCCTTATCTCCTTATTTTGCTTTATTTTACTTCATAATATTTTTTCACCCCTTGACATTATTTTATATTTTTATGTGTTTGTTGATTGCCTTTCTCCCACATTGGAATGCAAGCTCCTTAATGGAAAGAACATTGTTTTGTTAATCATTGCATCCTTAGTGCCTATTACAATGCCTATTACAAATAGCATGCTCTCCATAAATATTCGAGAATGAATGAATGAATGTAAGATATATAGTCTTTTAAGCGTGTTAGAAAATAATCATTCTCATAAACTTTTGTGAGTTGTTACAGCATTTGGGGATGTTGTTAAACTTGATACGGGAATTACATTTCTAGGAATCAACCACCTAAAGAAATAGTGGTCCTGTATGCAAAAATATTTATGTTCATATGTTCACTGCATCATTGTTTATACTTTAGAAAAAACTGGAAACAAACCTACATATGCAGTAGTTAGGGAATGTTTAATGCTAAGAAAAACAATGAAGGTAATAAAAGGCATTATTTAGATATGTTTTGTAATGGAAAGATATTTCTAATTATTGCAAAAATGCGTGTGACAAAACAATGTGAATGTAATACATACAATTAGAAAAAAAGAAAATGTGTGTGTATTGGTCTTTTTTTGTATAGAATTGGATGTGTGGGTATGATGTGGATTATATTAAGGAAACAATCATTTTTTACTCTATATGCTTTTTACTTTTAAATTTATTTTTATGTATTACTTGTATAATTTTATGTTTTCTATTTATAAAACAAAAATAAAAAATAAAGGAAATACCACACATTCAATTTTTATTAGTTCTAAACATTTTGTATCAATGCACTTCATCTCCTCATAGAGTGTGCTTACCAGAAATCAAAAATCTTTTGATTTGCCAGAGACTAGGTAAATACTTACCAAATTGCAACAGCTACATATTGAGTATGCAAGTGCAATAGAAAATTCCAAAGGATAGAAGAACAGTAAAACACGTGATACTTCCCTCCCAAGTTTCTATAACCAAAAAAGAAGGAGAAATCTTTTGTTATTATCTTTACTGAATGCAATCATGATCATGGAAGGAGCTACTGGTATGAGAGTCAAAAACAGGAAGGAAAATAAGAACAGATAAACCCTTCATCATTTGATTTCCTTAGGCATTTCTACTCCTCTGCCCTCTGCTATACTTTCTCTAGCTTTCGGTTCCTCAATTCAGCATCTGTGGCTTCTGTACCTGAACTCCATTGCTTAGCATTCTTGTCTCACTTCTGACAACTTTTACAGAGTCGTTGGCAAAGCTCACTATCTAAACTCTTCAGTTACTAAGATTTGACTCTCCTGTCTCTAATGATAAGTTGGCCACCAACAGATTTATCAAGCCATCCTTTTCTATTAAAACAGCTATTATGAATGGCAACCCTTCTCAAATTTACATATGTGGTGATAAAACTCTAACATAGATATTACTCTAATATCATTTAAAATGATTAGTAAATTCAAAATGAGTTCAAAGAACATTTAACGAGGTCAGATCCAAGCCGGCTGATTAGGAACAGCTCAGGACCGCAGCTCCCAGTGTAAGCACAGAAGGTGAGTGTACGCCGCATTTCAGACGGATTTTTATTGCCCACAGACTAGGAGATTCCCAGGCAGAGGAGCCCTACGGGTTGCCAGCGCGGCTCTTTTGGCCGGCGCGGCTGTTTTGCTGGCGCCCCGGCGTGGCAGTTCTCTGTACAAAATACACTAGTCTGTGTCTCCCTTCTAGCTGGCAAGTGGAGCTTCGGGAAGGCAGAATCACCCATTCATCTGATTAAAAAGGGGTCTGAAACAGGGAGCCAGGCCAGGAGATTCCCGGGCAAAAAAGCCCCACGAATATCAGCGCCGCTGTTTCAGCCGGCGGCGCAGTGGGTCACTGCACGTGAAATCACACAGATCCCAGGGCCTTTTCATCAGGCGACTAGAACACCTGGGAGAGAGTCGATCGTTCAACAAAACAAAAAAGGCTCTGAGGCAGGGAGCCAGGTGATCAGGCTCAGCTGGTGCCACCCCCATTAAAAAAAAAAAAAACAGCAATTGGAAACGCTCAGGGTTGAGAGTTTCACAGCAAGAACAGCTGAACCTGGGACAGTCCAGCTTTGTGGGGGAGGGGCGTCCGCCATTACCGAGGCACTCCACCACTACGGAGGCAATCTGCCATTGCTGAGGCAGCTTGCCGTTATCAAGGCAACCTGCCATTACAGAGACTCCGCCATTACAGAGGTGAACCACCACTGCCGAGGCAGTTCTAACTACACCCATATAAACAGGACTGCAAGGAAGTTCACACAGCAGCTGGGTGGAGCCCACAGCAGCCCAGCAAAGCCTAGGCAGGCAGACAGTGACTAGGCTGCCTCCTTGCTGGGC
>CAUYLG010063779.1:0-17419 GCA_963573385.1 Cacajao melanocephalus
ATGTCAAATGAACTGCAAAACAATACCAAGAAGCCTAATCAAATTTTTTTTTTGGGTACCTAAAACCGTGTGATGGGAAAAAAAAAAAAAAAAAAAAAAAAAAAGGGGAGGAGTGGGGTGGGATGTAGGAATCAGGCTTAAGTAATTTTTTCCAATTTTGATTAAAATCATAAATCCACAGATCTAAGAATATCCACAATATTAAGCATAAGAAACATAAATTAAATGACATTAGTTCACATTTTATCATAATAAAATTGCCACAAATCACAGATAAAGAGAAAATCCTAAAGCAGCAATAGAATAAAGAAATGTTACTTATAAAGGAAGAAGATAGCAGATTTCTTTTTAGAAACAATGAAGATGAGAAGAGAATGACAGAACATCTTTGTGTTTGTTTTTGTTTTGTTTTGTTTGTTTGTTTTGAGACAGAGTCTCACTCTGTCACCCAGGCTGAAGTGCAGTGGTGTGATCTCAGCTCACTGCAACTTCTGCTAACCAGGTTCAAGCGATTCTCCTGCCTCAGCCTCCTGAGTAGCTGGGACCACAGGCGTGACCACTGCACCCAGCTAATTTTTGTATTTTCTTTAGAGACGGGGTTTCACCATGTTGGTCAGGCTGATATCGAACTCCTGACTTCATGACATGCCTATCTCTGCCTCCCAAAGTGCTGGGATTATAGACATGAGTCACTGCACCTGGCGAAACAACATCTTTAAAATACTGAAGGAAAAAAAACTTAGCATAGATCTAGTAAATAATATATTTCAAAAATGACAAAATACAAAATGAATTTTTAGCAAACTTTCAGAAAAATATTTTATTATGATACCATGCTGTATATGTGGACTGATCTAAAGAGCTTCCAATTTTCTCATAATGCTTTGAAGATTGAGGCTGTTATTGATTTTTGATGTATATGTTATGTATAGTAAAATTCGCAAATCTTGATTATATAGATTGATGAATTTGTGAATTTTACTATACATAATTGTATAGTAAACTGATTTCACACAGTGGATTATATGATTGAATCCATATTATATGGATGATTATGAATGTACAATATATACACATATATAATACACATAAACTATATCCATATCTATACATATGTAATATATATCAAATATATCCAAATATATATGAACATAATAAAATATAATAATAGATCAAGATATTGCATATCTCCAGTAACTTGGATGGCTGCTTCATTTACTTTATCAGTTAGTGTCTCCTCAAGTATAATTACTTTTCTGATTGTTACAACCATGGAATAGCATTGTTTGTGTGAGACTCCACATGAATAGAATCATACAGAACACATTCTTCTGTGTCTGATTTATTTAAATAAAACATAATGACTATGTGCTTCTTCTTTAGTTTTATGTGTATCGATGCTTTTATTGTTTGTAGTATTTCTTTGTAAAAAAAAAAACAAACAATAAAATGAAAAATAGAACAATTAAAACATAGTTAACCATTCTAATAATGTAACTCAGATTATTTCCGGGTTTTGCTTGTTAAGATCATCACCTACGAACATTTCACCATTTTCACACGTTTGTTGCTTGATATAAGCACATCTTTTTTTTTATGATATACAAATATATAAGCTGTCTAGTTGGTTCATAAAATATACATTTTTTTTAGGTGTTGCTGAAAATTTGTCCCAAAATGATTATATTGAATTATGTTGTCACTTACAATGTAACAGGGTCCCAGTTGTTCCACATAATAGTCCATACATTTATTTTAAGCTTTTTTAGATAGAAGAGAAAGCAAATAAAAGAGAGGAGAGAGAGAGAGAGAGAGAGAGAGAGAGCAAAAAAGCAAGAAAGAGCGAGAGAGGGAGAGAACTATGGCACCAAATTACAATCTATGAAAGACACAGGGCTTTGTAAAGATTGAACTAAGATAAGAGAACTTATTTGAGAGCTGTTTTAGATATACTGAAGAATACAGATTTTCTATGAAATAAGGTGAGAATTCTGCAAACAAGTCTAAGTGTTTCTTACATGTATTAATGCTCCACCATTCCCATCTTGTCTCCTAGCTAGGACTCTTGGATCCAGATTCTTGCATTTGTCTTTTTCTCATCCTTTGAGCCTGTTGTAGGAATAATCAGATGATTTTTTTTCCTAAATATATCCTTTTGAGTCCTTATATTTATGCCTTCTCTATAGCCAATAATAATTTAAAGGATAAGTAAAATGTGGTACATATACACCATTGATTACCACGAAGCTATCAAAAAAATGAGATAACGTCCTTTGCAGCAACATATTTGCAGCTAGAGGCCATTATCCTAAATGAAATAACATAGGAACAGAAAACCAAATTGCACATGTTGTCACTTGTAAGTGGGAGCCAAACATCGAATACACATGGACACAAAGAAGGGAACAATAGACATTGGTGAAGGATAGAAGGAGGGAGAGGATAGAAAAACTACCTATTGAGTATTATGCTAATTACCTGAATGACAAAATGATCTGTACACCAAACCCCCACAACATGCAATTTGCCCATGTAACGAAATTGCACATGTACAGAACTCTTGAACCGAAAACAAAGTTGGAAGGAAAAAAATGCTGTTAAGATCCTAAAAGATGAAAAATTATTTCTAAACATACATCAACTGAAAATTTTTAACTAAACATGCTTATATCTTTATATCACAAAGAACAAAAGTAAAGATAAGAATAATTACTGAAAATGGTAAACTTGCAGATACAATTATATAGATTCCTTTTAAGTAAAGAGTTTTTTCACAGATTAGCAATGTAATATGTTTAATACCAAGCACAACTGAGATTCTCTGTAAGATAATATTTCAAATTATTTGCTTATTTATCTATCCTCCCACCATTATCCGTGGGCCCCAGGACAGCAGGGGCTAAACTACTAAAAACAACTTTCAACTAGAGTAATTTACTAAAATTATTTTAATTAATTGATTTATTATTGAGACAGAGTCTCACTCTGTTGCTCAGCCTGGAGTGCAATGACGCAGTCACAGCTCCCGGAATTCTCAACCTCCTGGCCTCAAGTGATCCCCCAGTCTCGGCCTCTGAAAGTGCTAGGATTACAGATGTGAGCCACTGCGCCCAGCCGATTTCAATTTATGAACGTATTAATAAATGTGAACAAATGAGTCACTAATTACTACACTTTTAAAGTGATACAATTTTCCCCTTATTATTTTTATCTTCCTAACGCTATTTAATAATGTTGATTACTTTCTTATCGCAGTGAACTTTCAATATTCCATTCTTCTAAGTATTCAAGTAGGTTCAGTTTTTCACCCTCCATTGACATTTGTTTATGACACATTTCATAGAGAGCTTATCCAAAAGGTAAACTCATCATTTTTACTCCAGATTTTCTGTTTGTTTCTCTCTCTTTGCCCACCACATTAAAACCATAAATATGCCAGCTGGCCAATCAGATTTGTCTTTCACGATTTGTTTTCAATAGACAGTTTTCACCTCTATAGCCAATATCCTTGGCAACAGTAATCTTCTTACGCCTGGACAATCACATTCGAATTCTTTGTAGTATTTCTGCTGCTGTTCCTTTTTTTAGTATAATCCATGCAGACCAGAATTTCTCAATTACACAAATATTACCAAATGCTACATTTCTTAACTCATGAGACTTATAATTTTGATTGTATAGGTTTAAGCTCTTCGATAGTCTTCCTTCATTGCCTGGATTTCCTCACATATTTTTCCTCTCTTATTTTGGTTTTGCTTAACAGACCAGACATGTCAATCAATTCATTTTGTTGACATTCTTTCAAGAAATTGTATTCATTCAATTTTTCCATATGCAAAGCTTTTTCTTATTTTTAAATTTTTATTCGTGGTTCCTTTACAACCTGTGCTGGTTATTCAGTCTTTTGAATTTGTTCTGTGACCATTTATGCTAAACTCTCTTCCCAGGAAACTGATCTCTAGAGGGGTTTCAAGTGACACATCTTGTCCCCAGAGAAAAAGAAGCACTGGCAGAATTTTCATCTCTCCCGCCCTCTCTCAGCCAGGCTGCTGTTTGGACATTGGCCATGTTCTTCTCCTCACAGACAGGACTCATTTCTGGAGACCCTTCCCTTACAAATATAGATTTTGTCATTTCGTAATACTTCGCCCTCCTATTGCACGTAAGAGTGAGGGTAACGTCTTCTCACTAGTGCTAGTCCCTTAGTAGTTTCTTGTTATTTGCTGCCAACTATTTCCGGAGACATCATGATCTAAATCGAAGCTTACCTTCTTAATATACTCATTTTTTACTTATTTAAAAATGATCGTGTTCTTCTTGTCAGTCTGTGTCTATGTATTTTATAACGATTTACTGTTCCATCATTTAGAGCTGACCCCTATTTCACACACCACACAGAAACCAATGTCAGGGAACTGTAGAATACAATGAAGATAATACTGGGGAACAGCTTCTTCATGCTTAGATAGCACTACAGTGGTGTGTTTTGCCTGTTGCTACTTTGGAGTGGTAAGATTTAGGATGGTAGCTGCCTTTGGGACAGACAGTGTAGTATGATTAGGGATAGGGAAGTATTCTGGTATGCTAGTAGCATTCTAGTTCAGCACCTGGTGATTGCATATATCTGTATTAATAGTATTCTCAAAGTTCTCATGTATCTTTTATGAATATTTGTATTTGTGTTGTGATACAATTAAAAAGGAACTTAAAAATCAATATTTTAACTTATTAACAGGACAAAGAGGAGATTAAAACCAGTTCCCTGAGAATTTGAACGTGAAGGGAATCAATCTAGGTTGATGTATTTTTGGCAAGGGTGGCGCAAAAATGTTTGAGTTCCCATGAGGGCACTTCACTTTTCTCTAAATTCAGAAGCAGAATAAGTTGAAAGCTCAGATGAAGGGTAGTAATATTTGCAAAGAATGAAAAAGTTCTGACAATCATGAAAATAGAAAATCTGCCCCCATTCTTGCAACTCTTTCCCCCTCCTAACCTGTGGAGCCAACCTCCATCACCACTTAACTATATGCTAACATTCTATACTGACATATATTTGTGTTCCAATGTGAAATCATAGAGAATTTTCTTTCCTATGTAATTTACAACATAATTTTGCAAAGCAATCTGCAGTGTTCAAATCTTTATGAGTAAGGGTAAACAATAGAGATTCCTTTTATACCAAAACGTTGCAGTTTGATTTAAAAATCAGAGCTCTGCTATTTAATATGAATATTATTCTAAATTTTTAATTTTCTATAAAACAATGTTTCCATGCTTCTGAACTGAATACAGTTAACCTTTCCAATATTTGTTCTAAGAGCTAAATAAGACAATGAGAGTGTTTCCTTGACAACTTTAAAGTGATATGCACATAGTATCTGCAGGTGTTTTATGAATGTGAATATAGATACAGATTTTTTGTAGATGATGTAAGTATGTGGAATATGTGAGCATGATGTAGGATGAATCTTTTACTATGGATTTGGGTAATATGCAGACATATAAAACAGATGACAAATACATAAGCATATGAGGGAATGTATTCTCTTCCCGGGTCCACAAGGGGGCGTAGTTTCAAAGGCAAGAACTTCCCAGCGCCATACCCTCCCCGACTCATCTCTCCATCTGGGGACTAAAGATCTTTGTTTAAACTTTGGCGTGCATGGGAAAGACTCTGAGATCAATCACTCCAGAAGAAGTTTAAAGGAACTCCTTTCATAGGCCCAGAAAACCTGAAGGGGGTGGGAAAAGTCCCCTTCGCGCACCTCAGTGTGGACTCCGTATCTGGATCCCTTTGCACCACCTCGTGAAAGCTCTTTCTCTTTTATCTCTTTCTCTGCCTAATAAAATCACTTCCTGCAAAACTCTTTGGGGTCCAATATTTACTTAATTGCTCACCATGGCCGGCATGGTCCCTTTTCCCATTCTTGGGTGAGTAAGAAACCAAGGGCCTGGAAGAGAACATCCTAGGGAGGGAGTTGAGCCTCCCCCACCCCCTGGAATTTGGTTACACGTAAAAATACATATAGATGGCTTTTGGTAACCTAAATATTTCTGTCATAATTGAGGAAGTCATTTGGAGAAATATATTTACAGAACTAAGTTCTGAAAAAGTGAAATTGAACCCTCATAATTTTTGTAAACTGCTTATCTGAAATCAATAGTGTGGAAATGAACAATATTATATATTATGAGTAATGTCCACTATAAGCATATGCTTCTGGAATTGAGTCCTGCTTTTAACTATAATGATATTTAAATTCCCAAAAAGATAATGACATGTTATTGCATTGAAATGCATGCTTAGGGCATAACTTTCATGTTCTCTTGAAAATGTGCTGATGAAATCTCCTTCTTGCCATCTATTTCATATGTAAAAGACAAACAGAAAATCTAGATTAATTACCGTAAGTAGCATGAAGAAAGATAAAACAATCTCTACCTTAGAGATGAACCCACTAAAATAAGTTAATTAAAGAGGATAAGGGGCAAAAGGGGGAAAAAGATATTGCTAACAAACATGAGCACAAAAATGAATGCATTTTAATATTTAAGAAGATTTGATAAAATAAATAATGCCACTTATTTAGCTGATAAGGTTTATATTATTTCACTATTTGTTCTTTTGATGAGTAAACCAAAGAATAATTCCAAAAATGTAATATATACCAGCTAAACTGAGACAAACATTCAAATAGAATAGGATTTAGGTGATATAAAATCAATGATTTTGTATTACTAAAATGTCTCATAGAGAGTCCGGTCCTCTACTTGTTGTCCAGCTGTCTAGTCTGAAACCAGTGCAGAAAGATGTTGGCACCTTAACCAACACCACTGACAGAACACTTGCTATGTAGGTCTTTTCTACTCCCCTTACATACATTCACCCTTCAAAAAAATTTTTTGTTGGGTGGATGGGGGTAGAGGAAAATTAATAATCCAGCAAAAAATACTAAAAAAAACCTCTGACTCCTAAAGAAAAGGACAAAACAAAGACAAATAAGCAAACAAAAAAAAATCTTTTTGTACAAAGTACAGTTTTGTTCATTTGTACCTAGTGTCATTATTTGCTTTTTCCCTGTTTTTTCCAACTTAAACACAAACAGCCCATTCAATTTTACTGAGATCGGCCTTCAGCAGAAAAATCTTGCCAATGTATTTCCATCTGCATTTACATATGCTTTCAGACTTCTTTCTTTCAGGTGACCGAAGGTTAATATATGCTACTTTAAAAAAAAATGCCTTAATTTTGTTTCATTTTTATCAAAGACAAGCAGATAAACACCTCTAGCTAGATCTCTGTCCGTAGGTATGAATATGCTTTAAGAGAAAATCTTTTAAGTTATGCAAGATGTTTTTGGAAGGAATTCTTTAGTGTGTTAGCTAATTGCAACCTAGCTCTAGGAAAAAAAAAAATGTTTCCTTGGAATATTCTTGGAGTTTTTCCAATTTATTTACTGTATCGCAGTCTGTTGCTCACACCTTCTGGAGATAAAAAAATAAATACAACATTTTTTAAAAGGTCTACTGTAAGATTTTATTAAAAATATTTTCTCTTCGCTAGAAATCTTAATTGTTGATTGGTATCATAAATATGGATTTTCCTTTAGTCATATGCAATCTGTTAAAAACATTTCCTGAATAAAAAGCAACTACAGAATACTTACTTCAGAATTTTTTTAAAAAGTGATATTAAAGGAGTAAATGTATTCAAAGAATGTAATAACTTATTTTGACTATCTTATGATAAACCCCAGGAAAATATACTGAGTTTTATCATTAGTCTAAATATTAGTATTATCAAGACTCATAATTGTTATTAAACTATTCAAACTGATGAAAACAATAGAAAAACTAGAGGTAGGTTAAAATGTGTATTTTACATTTAAAAATTATATGATACCTCAATTATTTGATGATTAGAAAAAAATAAGATTTTACCTTATAAAAATGTGTTTTTGATATTATTATTTTATTCAGAAAATAATTTGGATTCATCTTGTTCTCTGATGCCTAATTTCAGTTTAATTTACAATGGATTAAAATAAACATATATTTTAGTTACTTTTCTACTTGAATATGACTCTAATTTTTGATAACTTAAATTGGCTTAGATTCTCTTTGTAATTCAACACTTTTAAAAAGCTAGTCATATCAATAATCGGAATATTCTAACACTCTCAGGGCATTAAGTTTTTACCTAAATTGTTGATACAATCTTAAAAAGGTTAGTGTCATTGTCAGCCTCAGAAACAGAAAACTTACCCTAACTCAGAAAGATCTGATTACTAGGGTGTGCTCTTGGGAAAATTATTTCTCTTATTACTGCAGCAAACCATTAACATATGTTGAGCTTTCATTAATCTTCCATGCACCAAAGACAAGTTGAGAGCATTTTAACTGTGTCTGGGGCACACAATTATGATGTGAATTGCAAGGATAAGAGGTCACAAAAGCCCATAAGTTAAAGGAATGACTAAGATCTTCTTTTGTTCTCAGTGATCTCAAAATAAAAGACCTCTCAGTGAGTCTGTTATGCTAAGTGCTAAACTCTAAAAACTCTAAACATTTTTGTGCTGTGCTGTTCTTTTGTTTGTGTTTTTTTTTTCTTTTTTTTTTTATTTTTTGAGACAGAGTCTGGCTCCATTGCCAGGCCAGAGAGTGCAGTGAGGTGATCTCGGCTCATTGCAACCTCCGCCTCCTGGGTTCAAGTGATTCTCCTGCGTCAGCCTCCCAAGTGGCTGGGACTACAGTCACACACCACCACGCCCAGCTAATTTTTGTATTTTTAGTAGAGACAGGGTTTCACCACGTTGGCCAGGATGGTCTCCATCTCTCTTAACCTCCACCCGCCTCTGCCTCCCAAAGTGCTGAGATTACAGGTGTGAGTGACAGTGCCCCACCCTGTTTCTGTGTTAAATGAAGAGTAGGTGGGAAGTAGCAGTTAATTTCATAAGTACTCACCAGGAAATTTATGTATGAAAATAGGATTCCGTAGATAAGAAAGCCTTGACCATAAACTACCTGGTTGGTGAGGTGAGATCAGCACTGGAAGAATTAGTAGTGGACTGAGGGAGCTCAAACTAAAACCATCTGCTCTAAGCATAATTGATTAAATTCATTCATCTTTTCCATGTTTTTGGTTTGTTTGTTTGTTTTGCATGCATTAAACACAATAAAGGCGGAGCCAAAAAGAATAAGGGAAAATTCACTTTGGAGGCATGGACAAGTGTTGGTTAACATCCTTCAAATAAGATGATAGCAAACAAATGAAAGTTACAACAGTAGATGTATATGTTCTTCAGATGCCCAGTGGACATACTTCCCCAGGTGCCTCACAAAACAATAAGTAGTTGTTAATCAAGGAAATGTTTGTGCACCAAACATGTTGTATCATCAAGAACTATTATGAATGTGGTATTCCAGTGAATTTGCAGAAATATTGTGCTATGGAAAATAATTTAAAATCAGAATCAAGAGGACTGTGGGCAATACTAAGAATAACAAAGAGAAATCCCCACGTCAAAAATAAAGGGAAGCTTGAAACGCAATCCCTTTCTGCCATGCTTTAAAATAGACCATCTCTCATAACAGTTGTAGATTCAAGGTGGCATGAAAGAGATCAAATCAAAGGGATATGGATTTCAGGAATCTCAGGGAATGGGATAATTACAGACTATTTTAGCTCAACCTATGGAAAATAATTGATCCCACTGCTTCTCCAAAGATAAGAGTATTGGACTACAGTGAATTCAGATATAGAACCCATGTACCCATTAATATGAATATATTGGGATTTTCCAGAGAAATTTTAAGGGTCAAGAAGGCAGGTAATGTACAAAGCTAGGCAGTATGCAGAAAACAACAGTAATAACAAAATAAATTCTAATCTTTGGAAAGTTCTAGGATACTAGTGCCTGCTACCAGAATACACCAAATACCTAGTTGCCCAACAATTTCAGAGAACACCATAAAAAGGTTTAAGGCGTTACAATGGAAGACATGGAGCAAAAGGACAGAATAAGAGTGAGTGTGTGTGTGTTCATGTAAGTGTGAGCGTGTGTTTGTGTAGAATGGGAGAATTATAAATTATAGTGCAGTAAATAAATGCTGAACTGGTAATATATGACTTTTGATGAATGACAGACAGGTAGAAAAGGCTTGATGGGATTCAAAGCTGAAGATGATGGTTTTGACATAAATGGAAGCCAATCATTTAAATCACTTTTCAGAATCTCTCCTTTACCTCAGTGATGGAGGTGCATGCATGGCAGGAAATAGAATTAGTCTGAAATTACTACTCTTTTCATTCCCCTTACCTCTAATAGGCAGAAAATTGTGAAAACTTTTTTCTATTATAATGCCTTTTAAGGTATATATATTTTTTACTCTACTTCAGGACAACTTTTGAATTAATTGGGCTCCCATATACGGGGATTCCAGATTTTTCACTGGGCAGTGGAGGAAGGGCTAATGATTTTTATTCATGCTAATTTATAAGTATTCTTACAATTTATTTGATACGTAGAAGAAATGTAAAACCTATACACTGAGGATAGAGGACTAACCTTCTTTAATATTCCCAAGGAATATATTGTCCACTGTGGAGAGTAAGAAAGATAAACACATACAAAATATTTACAAGACAGGTAGTACAGAAAAATAATACTCATATATTCATCAGAATAATCAGGACAGTCCTATTAAAATTACACATACATCAGCACAAATGTAACTGAAAGTTTAATAGCCATGAGCCCTGGAAATCTTTATTCTTTTACAAATTTTCCACATGCTATGGTCTGAATGTGTCCTCAATGTGTTGGAAATTTAATCACCAAAGCAACAGTGTTGCAAGGTGGAGCCTTTTGGGAGAAGTTTACGTCACAAAGGCTCCAACATCATAAATATGCCATTGTATAAGAAGCCCTTTTATAAAAGGAATTTGGCTTCTTTTTCCCCTTTCATCCTTTCTACCACATAAGGTCCTTTCTACCATATAAGGATACAACATTCCTCCCTACCAGCGAATACGGCATTATGGCACTATCTTGGAAGTAGACAGCAGCATCATAATTGAATTGCCTTTGAATCCCATCAAGCCTTTTCTACCTGTCTGTCATTCATCAAAAGTCATATATTACCAGTTCAGCTGAACCTCCCAGTAACTTTATCCTGGACTATATAGATTCAGAGAAATAAATTTCTCTTCTTTATAAATTACCCAGTCTGTGGTACTATGTTAATGCAACACAGATGGACTAAGACAGCAGGTAATTCTTTTTCAGTTATTATTCTCACAATTGAAAAAAAAATATTTAGGAATTAAGGGTCTATGTATTTTTCAAAGTAATTTTCATAACAAGGACATTTAAATTTTGCTATCACATTACCAAAGGTCCTTTAGTGGTCCTCCACTTCTTTCAGAATGATATAAAATACATTTATAGCATGATTTTTCTACATTTAAATAAAAACTCCCAGGTATATACTTGCCCTCCTACATTAATGCAGTGTCTATATTCACAGCTCGAGACATTCTATACAATTTTGTTCTTTCTAAAATGTTTTATGCTACCTTCCTCTCCATAAATTAATGAATAGTTCTTGCTCATTAAAACTATCAAAATAGTATTTATAACTTTCAGTTAGACGTAAAGGGCTTGGAAGTTGCCACTCCAGTCCTCACAATAACAGAAAAGCTGAACAAATAGAAAATCAACAACTCTCATTTGATCCATCAGATAATTGATGTCGCAGGGGCAAACTTTTTTCTCTCTACTCTCACAGAATTCTCACAGAATACTCACGAAAACACTACATATCATTTTAGCCTTTGACAACACAGCTATATAAAATTGTATTTTTGCCTAATCCTTAGCCAGATAAATATAAAATATCACGATAAAGGCCTCTTTACCTGAGTTCCTTTTACCTGACATCTGGCTTACAACAAAAACTTACTGATACAGCTCCAATGAGTGGAGAAACACCAGGGTTCTTGGTCCTCATGCCAGTTTACATAAAGTGACATGGACATACATGGAGTGATTTTAGGAGGTGAAGAGTTTAATATGCAAGATAGAAAGGGGAAGAAAAAAGGAAGAAGCTGCTCTGTACACAGACAGAGGGAGGGGGCTCCAAAGCACAGAGAGGGAATCCCACCTGCCACAGTTACTAGGCAGGTATAGGAAGAGGCTGGAGGAAGTGGTGTTTGATTTGCATAGGGTTCAGGGAATTGGTTTGACCAGTCATGTCATTCACAGAGCCTATGGAAAAAATGGCCCTCCCACCCTAGCCTATTTTTTTTCTATGATATGCAGAATTATATTACTTTCCAACTAAGTATTACTTAAGTATATTCATTGATTGTATTTCTTTTTTTTCCTCTTATTATACTTTAAGTTTTGGGGTACATGTGCAGATCATGCAGGATTGCAACGTTGGTATACCCATTCCATGGTGGTTTGCTGCATCCAACCCCCCCATCACCTACATTAGATATTTCTCCTAATGTTATTCCTCCCCAATCTTCCCACCCCATGCTAACCCTGCCGTAGCCCCCCAACTCCCCAATAAGCCTTGGTGTGTTATGTTCCCCTCCCTGTGTCCATGTGTTCCCATTGTTCAACTCCCACTTTTGAGTGGGAATATGTGGTGTTTTGTTTTCTGTTCTCATGTCAGTTTGCTGAGAATGATGATTTCCAGCTTCATCCATATCCCTGCAAAGGACACGAAGTCATCCCTTTTTATGGCTGTTAGTATTCCATGGTGTATATGTGCCAAATATTCTTTATGCAGTAGATCATTTGGGTTGTTTCCAAATCTTTGCTATTGTAAGCAGTGCCACAATGAACATACATGTGCATGTGTCTTTATAATAGAATGATTTATAATCCTTTGGGTGTATACCCAGTAATGGGATTGCTGAGTCAAATGTATTTCTATTTCTAGATCCTTGAGGAATCCCCACACTCTCTTCCACAATAGTTCAACTAATTTACACTCCCACCAACAATGTAAAAGCATTCCTGTTTCTCCATATCCTCTCCAGCATCTGTTGTCTCCAACTTTTTTAATGATTGAATTCCTAAGTGGCATGAGATGGTATCTCAATGTGGTTTCGATTTTCATTTCTCTAATGACAAGTGATGATGAGCATTTTTTCTTATGGTTGTTGGTCACATAAATGTCTTCTTTTGAAAAGTGTCTGTTTATATTCTTTGCCCACTTTTTGATGGAGTTGTTTGGTTTTTTTTCTTGTAAATTTGTTTCAGTTCTTTATAGATTGTAGATACTAGCCCTTTTCAGATGAGTGGATTGCAAAACTGTTTTCCCATTCTGTTGGTTGCCAGTTCACTCTAACGTTGTTTCTTTTGCTGTACAGAAGCTCTTAAGATTAATTAGATCCCATTTGTCTATTTTGGCTTTTGTTGCCATTGCTTTCGGTGTTTTAGTCATGAAGTCCTTGCCTATGTCTATGTCCTGAATGGACTGCCTAGGTTTTCTTCTAGGATTTTTATGGTGTTAAGTCTTATGCTTAAATCTCTAATCCATCTGGAGTTAATTTTTGTATAAGATATAAGGAAGGTGTTCAGTTTCAGTTTTCTGCACATGGCTAGCCAGTTTTCCCAACACCATTTATTAAACAGTGAATCATTTCTCCATTGCTTGTTTTTGTCCAGTTTGTCAAAGATCAGATGGTTATAGATGTCTGGAGCTACTTCTGAGGCCTCTGTTCTGTTCCATTGGTGTATATCTCTGTTTTGGTACCAGTACCATGCTGTTTTGATTACTGTAGCCTTGTCGTATTATTTGAAGTCAGGTATAGTGATGCCTCCAACTTTTTTTTTTTTTTTTTTTTTTTTTTTCCCTGAGGATTGTCTTGGCTATGTGGGCTCTTTTCTGGTTCCACATGAAGTTTAAGTTGTTTTTTTCCAGTTCTGTGTAGAAGGTCAATGGTAGCTTGATGGGGATAGCATTGAATCTATAAATTACTTTGGAGAGTATTTTATTTTTAAAGTGAATGAAGGGTAGCAGTATCATGTTAAATTTCACAGAATTTGATGGATCAGGGAGAAGGGTATCAAACTGCAAATTTGCCAGATTTAAAATTGGGTACCACTCCCCATTCTTTTTAATCCAGGAGTTTTTTTTTGTTTGTTTGTTTTGTGGTTTTTGCAGGTGAAAATAAGTCATCATCATCATCAAAAAAAATTGATGGCGCACCCTAAGGGGAAGTCATTGTACCAAAGCCTGGCTTCCCAGAGGCTCATAAAAGTTGCAGAATTCACATGTGACTTCCCTCCTTTTCTACTTAGTCAAAAATCCTCTGGTCTTAACTTTCTTTTCCTGTTGTTTCCCCTTCCTTGCGTCTGGCAACATTTTATTTTCACTCCCCCAATTTTTTTTCATTCTTAGCCATTTTTTTCTTTTGGGGCCACTGATCGGTCTCTGTACTACATTTTCCAAGACTATTTTCTGTTTATTTACCTATTATTTCTATATACAGCTCAATTATTTCTGATAATTGCTATTTTAATATTTGCTAAGTACAAACAGGGCTCAGGACACCAATAACTTGGCTGTCTCCTAATTCTCCATTGTATTTAAAAGTGAGTTCCTGTATAGCACTTATCCCATATCACCAGCTATAGCTTTTGCCAATGCTACCTATTGTTTTCTGTACAACTTCCAAATTGTACATTTTTCCCCTCAGTTTTCTGACTATAGTTTGATGATTACTCTCCACTTCACTCCTCCCTAGTCAACCCAACAGGCTGATTTAGTTCTGGTACCCCTACAGATAAATAAACCCAACAACACGTAAATCTGCTCTGAGTTTTAGCATCTGCCTTCTTTAGGTGATAAAAATAATCTGTCTCCCTGGGTATGTGATTTATAGAAAAAAGATTGCTTCTAGAAATCAACAAACCAATAAGCAGGAAAAAAAAAAACACAAAATGAAACAAAACAAACAAAATGCTGTGTTTCTGAAAAGCTAGGTCAGGACAAAAATTTAAGACTTCTGCACGCATGGAGTCAGACCCCTTAGCGGCCAGGTGTCCTGAGTAGAGAGACCTAAACCTGCCATTGCCTCAAGTTTAAGTCCACTAAGAGGCCAGAATGGTGATGGATAGCACCTCTACACCTGGTATGTACATCCCTGGGGAGTGAGGGGAGAAGACGATTTTCATCTTTTTCATGTTAATCCAAAGGATGACACATTTTTTAGCCAGAAGGCTAGACTAATGGATTGGTTTCCCTATTGAAAATGTGTATTTTCAGCACCATCAGAGCACTGATGTTATACTCACAGGAATTATACTGGACTCAACTCACAGGAAGCATATTCCATGAATACATGACATTTCTAAACTATATGCCTTTTAGAATACAAAGAACTTGAAGGAGCATGGTCAGGGGGTCGGTTTTCCAGATCAGCTGGTTCCTCTGATATTTCAGCACTTCGTTCACTTCTCCAGGTGTATTCCCTGGTCAAGCAGCATCCTAGTTGTCTGGGAGTGTGTTAAAAATGCAGAATCCCAGGCCAGAGTACCAACCAGAATCTGCAGATTAACAAGATTCCCAGGTGATTAGAATTTTAGAATGTAAGTTCAACTCAAAGTTTGAGAAGTTTTGCCTATTGAAGGAAAATAAACACCCCTGATGGTCAGAGGTACTAGAACAACATTTAAATAATAGCTCAATTATTTAGTTTGTTTCTGGAGATGGAAGTTCTTTCCTTGTCAGAATTGAAGCCCACTGCATAGATTGTTTTTCTCATCTTGACATGGTTTGGCTCTGTGTCCCTACCCAAATCTCATGTTGAATTATAATTCCCAACGTGGGGGGAGGTGACTAGGTCATGGGGACAGATTTCTCCCATGCTGTTCTTATGATAGTGAGTGAGTTTTCACGAGATCTGATGGTTTCTCACTCCCCTACACACACACTCTCTTTCTCCTGCAACCATGTCAAGAAGGTGCCTGCTTCATCTTCACCTTCCACCATGATTGTAAGTTTCCTGAGGCCTCCCAGTCATGCTTCCTGTTAAGCCTGCAGAGCTGTGAGTCAATTTAACCTCTTTTCTTCATAAATTACCCAGTCTCAGGTAGTTCTTTATAGCAGTATGAGAATGGACTAAAACACATGTCTTCATTGCCCATCTTATTCCCTGTTTGAGTGTGTTGTAACCTTCTGGAAATTTAACTTCGTGGAAAGCTCTCTTTGGGTGAAGGTGGCTGGCCAGCAAGGGAAATGATGGACAATTGAGGACAGCCTCATGTAGTTATTTCCTGGCTGGAAAACATCAATTAACATATTTCTCAAAACTGAAACAAAAAGTAGCTCCTTCAAATTATTTCAGATTATGTAAATAGACTGAAACAAAACTACAATGATTGCTTCTGATGAGAAGAGTCTAATGTGTTAAACATGAAAACAATTAACTTTTATGAAAATGCATTTGGTGAGACAAGTCAGACGTTTTACCTACCACAGAGTATTTAGAGACTTTCTCAAGAATGTCACTCCTAGGGACTAGAGCAGTCATCCCTCACATATAATATGAAAGGTAGGATGCCAGGAGAGCCTTTCAGTGTTAGGTGGCTCAAGCTCCTCATGATATAGGCACGAAAACCAAGACACAAAGTCAGTAACAGAGTTTGCACAAGAGCCTAGGCTTCGTATGGCTTGGTCCAAGCCTCCTTTGTGCCCCTGTCCCCAGCCCCCACTGCCTGGGCGCCTGTGATACATCCTCCAGACTTGAGTATATCACTATTTTGCTGTTGAATTTCTTTAGTGTTCATTTTTTCCTCCTAATATTATTTAAAGGCTTTGAAGACAGAAGAGGTGTCTTTTCCTTTATTCTAGCCTGGTGATGGGCACATAGAAACACAGTTCTGATCAATGGCTGCTGGTGGCCAGGGGCAGGGAAACTGATTGCACATGGGCTCCAAGGAAATTCTGGGCATAATGGGAAGGCTCTATATTTTGATTGAAGTAGTGTTTAAATGGATATAAGTTTGTTGGAACGCCTCTAACTGTACACCTAAAATGGGTACGTTCTATTGTATGCAAGTTGTACCTCAATAAAGTTTAAGGTAAAAAAAATAAGAAATACCACCACATATTACTTTTTTTTTTTGTCTCATAATACATCATTAGAATTGTGTTGTCCCTGAGGTTTTTTTTTTTTTTTTTTTTTTTTTTTTTTTTTTTTTGTCAAACACACGCCAGGTTGCCCAAGGGGGGAGGGAAAGTGGGCCGTGCAACAAAACACCGCCGGGACAACACCAGTCTAATGATGTATTATGAGACAAAAAAAAAAAGTAATCTGTGGTGGTATTTCTTATTTTTTTTACCTTAAACTTTATTGAGGTACAACTTGCATACAATAGAACGTACCCATTTTAGG